>JAVJIF010003980.1:0-237415 GCA_038442645.1 Agave tequilana | reverse complement strand
TCATTACCTATTTTCATGATTATGCTTTTCACATGATTCTTGTACACTCACATTATTTTGAGTTTAATCATTACTTTGTTTTATGAGTACCTTGTTGAGCTTCATATATCTTGAGTGTCTATTTTGTGTAAATTGCATGCTTCATGAAGTATATGATTTGGTTTCATGCTTTGAAGAATCTATAACTAGTATTTCAAAATTATCTTAAACAAGTTCATATTCTTCACTTGGTAGAGTTTTCAAACTTATTAAATTATTTTCAAATTCATATTTTTGAAAATCCCTACGCATTAAGGGCGGATGGATGGGCGACCATGCCTTGTTGCTCAAATTGAAAAATCTATTTAAACATGTGTATGAATAGGGTGGTAGGTATGAGTTATACACTTGATCCTCATATTTTTCAATTGGTATCACAATTGATATTTTTTATGGTTGTATACTCATATTTGTGTTTTCTATATATGTATGCCTCAAACTTCAAATAGTATCAATTTCAATGGTATTTACTTTTTCATACATATATATGTGATTTAATTGTGCTTACTATATCTTTACATCATAAAGCACAAATTATGTTTATGCTAAGCTTGATTTACTCCTAATGTTAATTATTTTTCATTGGTATCTTATAAAAGCTTATGCATTATTTTATTTTGTATTTTATAAAAGGGGGGAGAAAAATTCATTTTACCTTTCAATGGTTTTATTTTCAATTGGTATTTACTCCCATTTCTTATGATGAAAAATGATATTATTCAATTGGTATCTTACTTTTCAATTGGTTTCCTAAGCTCCTGATGAGAAATATTTTCAATTGGTATATGCTAACATTTCAATATTGGTATCAAGAATCTTAAATGATATTATTCTCTTTCTATTGCAAAATGATTTTAGTGTTTAACCAAAAAGATTGATTTGCGTGTTTTTAATTGGTATCATGCTTCATTTAAATTGGTATCTATATTGAAATGAGTGTGTTACGGGCCTGTTGGTTAAGGGTGGAAGTGAGGAAGTAAGGAAGTGGTAATAGTTCCCTTGGAACTTGAGAATTGGTTAGTAAGTTTTCCGGGTGTTTGGATGTTGTTGGAAAGTGTGGTTTGAAAAATGTTATGTTTTTCCGGTGTTTAGATGATAATAGAAAGTGGAAGTGGAAAAGTTGACCACAAAATAATATTAAAATAAAAATTAATTAAGAAAAATAAAAAAAATAGACTGTAATTAGAATGCAAGTGAGATTTACATCACAAAAAATTAACTATTTTATATTACAACTTATTACAAATGAGATTTACATGACCACAAAATTAACTGTAGCACTCTGGAAGTGAGGAAATGATTGTGTAAAAGAGAGAAAGAAAAAAGGAAAAAGGGTTTTCTTATTTCCTTTTCTGGTGTTTGGATAGATAGGGAAGTGAGCAATTATACTTCCCCATTTCCTACTTCCGCCCACTTGCAACCAAACACGCCCTACCTTAAAATTTTGGTTTTTACTTTCTATTGGTATCAAAACTTACAATATATATTCTTACAATTAGTATCAAAATTATAAAATATTTCAATTGGTACTATATTTACAATGGTATCAAGATCTACAATATATATATGTTTCAATGGTATCAAAAACACAAAATATTTATTCTCTATTCGTATCAAAAATTTACAAGATATTTTCAATGGTATCTTTGGTATCTTAAAAATTTTGTTTATTTTCTATTTGTATCATAAATTGGTATCATAATGTTTTGATATTTATTGCTTATATGTAAGGGAAGCTTAACATCTTCTCTATATATAGATTCATGTTGAGTGTATCTCATATTGAGGAGCTTGACCGCTTTTCTCTATGTCCTACACGTGTGTAGAGAGAGCTTCACATCTCCTTTTATACATTGTATATTATGCTTTATGTGGCTAGGATTTAGTCATCTCTTTTCATATAAATGCATGTATGCAGAGGGAGTTAACTTTACGTCTCTTCTCTTTATGAATATATATAGCATATATAAACTTTATTGTTTGATTTATGCAAAAAGGGGGAGAAGTATTATTTATGCCCTTATTGTTTGTTTTGAGATATTATTTATGCCTCTTTATTGATGATTGACAAAAAGGGGGAGAGAAATTTGGAAATTTATATATGCATATCTATGTCATCTAATGCATGTTTATTTTTTTCCACTTGGTATCAGAGCATATATGTTTTTGTTTTCAATTAGTATCAAAATATATATGTTAATATGTGTTATTTGTTTTATGCATACATTGAATATCTTTATTGTTTATTGCTATGCATGAGTTAAGGGGGAGCTTCTATGAAGCTTAAGTTAATCCATGCATATATAACTCCATGAGTTTTGTCATCATAAAAAAGGGGAGATGGTGGCTGTAACAACCGATTTCTAATTAATATCTTTTCACCCTATAATTAGCGAGATCATTTGTTGAAGGATTTATTTCAGTTGTATCCTCAAAATAATAATAATAACAAAAATTAAAAATTTGTTATGAGTGATTCACTTTCCCTAATTAAAACATGGTAAATAGGGAGTACGTAAAATTTATGTGTATGGTGTACCTAATGCTTGTATAAATAAGGGTATGTCACATGGATATTCCTAAGACCATGATTAACTTAATTAGAACCTAGGGTTATACTAATAATAATACTTGGAGATAGTGGAATGAGGTAGGTGTGCATGTAGGGTGAGATCTAGGGCTTGGATCTTCTTGATTGAAGCATGGACAAGTGGCATCTAGAGGAGAGTCCTCACATTGTAATTTATACCAAAGAGGAAACCTTTTACCTATTCTACCCTCCCCATCCTCTTACATTCAAATCTGAAAGTTTCTTCTTCTCTGTATTTTCAGCCCTAGAATTCTCAAGGCTCCTCCAAAATTTTTCTGAAGAGAGATCTCCTCACTATACCATCTCTCTCTCTCTCCCCCTCTCCTTTCTCTCTTCCCCCCTTTTCTTCTCCTCCGCGGTCGGAGGCAGGGGAGCGCGCCGCGCGCAAAGCACCACAGCAGCAACCCCGCGCGCGCTGCTGGCCTGGCCGCGCGGCCTTGGGAAGGGACGGCGCGCGCTGGAGCGGAGGGAGGAGGAAGGGCGTGGGTTCAGGTGTGATTTGGGGAGTGTTGTTAACCTTAGATCTGAACTCTTTTGCTCCAAACACTCCTAATTTCAGAGGATAACTCAAGCTGAAAGTGAGCAAGGTAATTGTCTGTCTCCTCTTATTGTGATAGATATGTGATCTAAATCCTCTATGTTTCAATGCTAGGGTTGTTGTGTGCGAGTGCGATCAACGGAGACTAGTGAAGAGATCGATCTACATTGTGAGTAGACTACTATACTTATCAATTTTTGTTGTAGACATGGGCTAATTTCAAGTAAATAATGTATGAAAGTTATGAAGGATTGAGGGAAATTTGGGGACAACATTCACGTAGTATTGGAGTAATCTAGAAATCATGGGGCTAGTGTCATATTCTTTCCCTCTTTCTCCCTAAATGGTTAAGTTAAGATTCACATGGTAGAAGTTAGTGATAACTAAATCTACATAATCTTTCATGGTAACATAGAACTCATATTTAGGGGTGATTAATTCTTAAGTACTTTCCGATATTGACCTTGTTGGGAGCACAAATATATGTTGTTATTACACTAAATTCAACGTATGCGAAGTCTTTACTTATCATTCATGGGTAAGAAGAAAGTAAGGTGGAACCCTCATACAAGTAAATGATGATCAATTATGGATGTGGAAATGATCCTACAAAACATGGATCTTTGCAAAACATAAGGTTTATACATGTTCACACATGTAATTATTAAGAATGGTTGCGTTTAATTACATACGATATAAATATCATGTGTCTAATAGTATGATAATTGTGTGATTTATACTTGGCTTGCTTGCTCGGAGGGAAGGGGCCGGGCGGGAGCGGCAGGAGGGGAAGAAGGTGGTCATGTTTTCATTGTATATATATATGTGTGTGTGTGTGTGTGTGTGTGTGTGTGTGTGTATATATCTATATATATATGTATATATATAATATATATATATATATATATATATATATATATATATATAATATATATATATATATATATATATATATAATGTATATATGTATATATGTAATTATAAGGAGGAAGGGCCGGGCGGGAGCCGGTAGGAGGGGGAAGACGGTGATCATGTTTCATTGTGTATATATGTGTAACTAAAAGGAGGAAGGGGCCGGGCGGGAGCCGGTGGGAGGGGGAGACGGTGGGACATGTTTCATATATATATATATATATATATATATATATATATATATATAATATATATATATATATATATATATATATATATATATATATATATTATATATATATTATATATAATATATTATATAGAGAAAAATGTATATCAGCCCGCGGGCTGAGAGTATTCTCTCAGCCTGCGGTGACGTGGCTCGATTTGTCACCTCACTGACTTGCGGCCCGCTTTTATGGAGAAGTTAAATTACCAAATACCCCTTATGATAACTTTTCCTTATTGTTTATTATTATTTTCCCCCTTTTATTTTGCCGCTCTTTATAGGATATAATTAATTTCGCCTTATTTCTTTACTCTTTTTTTGAAAGATGTAGTTTCTCCTTTTCAGCCTGGGATAAATTTTTTTTGAAAATATAAAATCTTTTCAGATCAATGTTTTCAGCCTGCGATAAAATTCTACTTTATAGTTTAATTTTTTTTTGTATATAATGTAGTCAGAGTCTTTGGTCGCATTGTACATTTAAACTGCGACCTTAGTCAAAGTCTTTGGTCGCAGTGTACATGGTGAAATGCGACCAAGGTCGCAGTGTTGTATTGATAAAGATAGCCAGCAACTGCAATCTAGGGTTGCATTACATGGTCTGCGACTTTGGTCGCAGTACGTTAAGTAATTATTTTTTTTGAATATAATGTAGTCAGAGTCTTTGGTCGCATTGTACATTTAAACTGCGACCTTAGCCAAAGTCTTTTGTCGCAGTGTACATGGTTAAATGCGACCAAGGTCGCAGTGTTGTTATTGATGAAGATGGCCAGCAACTGCAATCTAGGGTTGCATTACATGGACTGCGACTTAGGTCGCAATACGTTAGGTAGGTGTTTACTTTATATTAACATGCATAGCGCCCAAGGTCGCAGTGTGTTTTATTAAGTGGTGAAATGCGACTTTGGTCGCAGTACGTTAAGTAAGTGTTGTTTTATTAAGTGTTGTTTTTGGATTAAGTCATTTTTTGAATCTAAATGAAAATGAAAAGTTGTCTGTTGTGTGATGCGACTTGGAGTCAGTCCGTGAGACGCGACCTGTCATAAAGATTTTATGAGATCTTTAACGTCAAGTCTATGTTGACGAACCCGCACCATTCGTTGTTTCCCGAAGCGGTTGTCCACCGTCGGTTCTTCATTGGGTTTAGGCGTTAATGTCTTTTAATGCCAAACCGGCACTGGCGGTTGGAGACCATTAATGCCGACGATTCTGATTAATGAACCATTAATTATGGTTATTATGGGCTGCCTATAAATAGGGCTCACGCTCTCCCTTTAACAGTCCATAATTAGACTGTTTTCTTTCGAGAGCAATTGCTCTGAGAATTTCCGTCTTCTTCAGAGTCTCTAACAGGGGCCTGCCTCCATGGATGAAGATGACCCTATTGACGAAATTGATCGATGTTCGTCCAAAGGGAAGAAGTCATAGACCTCATCGTCCACAAGGGAAGAAGTCATGGTCCTCGTCGTTCACAGGGAAGAAGTCATGATCCCTGACGAGGACTTAATCCTCACCGAGATCTTCTCTGACTTGATGCACCAGTCAAGCTTGCTGGTAACGGGATGGTCAGAGTGGGTATGGCGGCGGGGGATGTGGTGGGTAGCATTCCTTGTGAGGTCTCAAAACCTCCTCTCTTACCCCAGAAGTGACATCGAGGAAACTCCATGCTCACTGGATAACCTTCTGGTGAAGAGATGTCATAAACGAAAAGATTCTGCTGCCACCAGACCTCCAGGAGAAGATTGCTCTTAGTAGTCAACAAGGGCTCTTCTTGGCTCTTTTGATGTTTGTCTTCTTGGATACTTTGATGTTTAGTCTTCTTGGATTTTTTTGATGTTTTAGTCTTCTTTTGTACTGCTGTATTTGTAACACTCAGTCTTATTGTATAAGAGATCGTTTTGTATCATTTGCACATGCCTGGAGATAAATGCTGGACATAAATAAAAAGCATATTTGTTTTTTAATAAACTACGAACTTTTTCGCAGCCATGCATTGCAAACAAAACAAACTATGATCATAGATGACACTGCGACCAAGGTCGCAGAAGATACATTGCAAACAGTAAGTACTGTGACAGGGTCGACAGTGCGACCAAAGACTGCGACTAAGCAACTGTTGCGGTGACGTGTCACATCGTCGCAGTGTTGTTGTTGATTAAGGCTAAAAAACCAGCAATAGCGACAAGATTGGAGATTATTTTTTTAAGACTGCGGCCATCAACTGCGACCAAAGTCGCAGTGTTGTTGTTGATATTTATAAAGAACACCAACTGCGACCAAGGTCGCAGTGATTTTGTTGATTAAGAGTAAAGAACAGCAACTGCGACCAAGGTCGCTGTGTATTTTATTAAGACTAAACAGCAACAACTGCGATCAAGGTCGCAGTTTATTTATTAAGACTACGGTCAGAAACTGCGACCAAGGTAGCAGTGTTGTTGTTGAGTAACACTAAAGTCCAGCAACTGCTACCAAGGTCGCAGTGTATTATTAAGTCTGCGACCAGCAACTGCAACCAATGTCGCAACCTTTCATTTTAAAAATTTTTAAGGGTGAAGTAATATTATATTAACTGCGACCAAGGTCGCAGTGTTGTTAAGGATAAAGATGGTCGCCAGTGTACATTGTTCAATGCGATCAAGGTCGCAGTGTTGTTGTTGATAAAGATGGCCAGCAACTGCAGTCTTAGGTCGCTTTACATGGACTGCGACCTTGGTCGCAGTACGTTAAGTAAGTGTTTTCCTTTAGATTAACATGCATAGCGACCAAGGTCGCCGTTGTCTTATTTTATTAAGTGTTGTTTTGTATTAAGTCATTTTTTTGAATGTAAATGAAAAATGAAAGTTGTCTGTTGTCTGATGCGACTTGGACCGACTCCGTGAGACGCGAGCTGTCATAAAGATTTTATGAGATCTTTTTAACGTCAAGTCTACGTTGATGAACCCGCACCATTCGCTGTTTCCCGAAGCTGTATTATGGGCTGCCCATAAATAGGGCTCACCCTCTCCCTTTAACAGCCCATAATTAGACTGTGTTCATTTGAGAGCAATTGCTCTGAGAATTTCCGCCTTCTTCAGAGTCTCTAACAGGGGCCTGCCTCCATGGATGAAGATGACCCTATGCACGAAGAAGACCCAGAGCTTGATTGTCCTTTTTCAGGTTCGCTGGGCCTGTGGGAGAATATTTTGGCGGTGAACTTGATCAATATTCGTCCACAAGGGAAGAAGTCATGGTCCTCGACGTCCACAGTTTTTTAGTACACTGGACGTCAATAACACCACTGCTCTTCATTCAACAAGGGCTCTTTTGATGTTTAGTCTTCTTGGTTCTTTTGATGTTTAGTCTTCTTTGTACTGCTATATTGTAACACTCAATCTTATTGTATAAGAGATCGTTTTGTATCATTTTTACATGCCTGGAGATAAATGCCTGGACATAAATAAAAAGACCTCAATAACAACACTGCTCTTAGTCAACAATGGCTCTTTTTGATATTTAGTTTCTTTCTACTGCTATATTGTAACACTCAATCTTATTGTATAAGAGATCGTTTTTTTTATCATTTTCACATGCCTGGAGATAAATGCGTGAAAATAAATAAAAAACATATTTGTTTTTTAATAAACTACGACCTTTGGTCGCAGTCATGCATTGCAAACAAAACAACTTGGACCAGAGACCACACTGCGACCAAGGTCGCATAAGACTACAGTGCAAACAGAAACAACTGCGACCAGGGTCGACATTGCGACCAAAAAAACTGTGACCAAGGTTGCAGATTATTTTTTTTAAGACTGCGTTCATCAACTGCGACCAAAGTCGCAGTGTTGTTGATTATTTATAAATACCACCAACTGCGACCAAGTCGACATTTCAGTGATGTTGTTGATTAAGAGTAAAGATCAGCAACTGCGACCAAGTTCGCTGTGTATTTTATTACGACTAAATACCAACAACTGCGATCAAGGTCGCAGTTTATATTATAAAGACTACGGTCAGAAACTGCGACCAGGTAGCAGTGTTGTTGATTAAGATTAAAGACCAGCGACTGCGACCTTGGTCGCATTGTATTTATTAAGTCTGCGTCCATGGTCGCAGTATTTCAACCAAAACATAGTAGTAAAAAATGTAATTCACACAAATAACTTTAGAAAACAGATTTATATATATTTAAAAAGAAAAACAAAATACAATTTTTTAACTTCTAATCGTCGTCATCACCATAGTAATCAGATTCGTCGTCAAGAGTCATGCTTTCGTCTCTGTAGCGCTTTCGTCTTCTGTCTCTTCCTCCTCTTCAGGTACAGTCTCATCGTCGCTTTCTTCCTCTTCATGTTTGTGTTTTGGTTCATCAATGAACTCCCAGAAAGGGTCGTCTGTATCAAGCTCAGATTCTGACCATAGCGAGACATTGTTTCAGAACTAAACATAAAATCATCATTTGATGATTGGCTTCTTTCCGGTGAAGACGGTGGTGATGGTGAAGACATTTTTTGAATGTATTTTCGGAACAGTGAGAGTAACGAGTTTGAGCAAAAAATAACTTAGTATGTTTTAATCCTTGCTCATGACCCTTTATATGTATTTAATCCCGGAATTCAAAAGGTTTAAGCTCTCGGACCACGTGAATATCTCTCAAATATATTTTCTATCTTTTCCAAAAATTGTATACTTCCTAGGTGACTGTTCAGTTATCCAAAACAGTTAAAAGTTAATACATTATAACTTTAAATTACTTTGAACTCCAAAACAGTACATTATTGCGACCAAAGTCGCATTGGGAACTGATAAATGATAACTGCGACCATAAATTGCATCCGTAGTAGGGTTGCGACTATGGTCGCAGTGTTAAGAGCAGCAGTCGCAGTTTGGATATTTAATTAAAAGAGCTTATAAGTTAATATAGTGAGAAAGAGACCTTACAAAAAAAATAGAATTAAAAGCTTTTAAAGAAGACAAAATATAATTGAATATCAGAAGATCAGGAAATCCTAATCCTCGTCATTATCACCATCATAAGCAGATTCATCGTCTTCATTCTTCTGCTCTTCCTCTTCATCACTTATTTCCTCATCATCTTGAGGTTTTTTTGTTTCACCGATGAACTCCCAGAATGGATCGTCTCTATCAAGCTCTTCGTCTGACCCGTTGCTAGGAAGCGAGCCTACAGCATCAGAGGACATGCTTTCATCAAGCATGTCTCCGTCAAGTGGCAGAGGAATAATTTCTTCTTCATTAACGCACATGAAAAATTCATTATCATCATGAATAGGAGGATCAGTTAATACATTATTTGATGTAGTGAGATAGTCAAAAGGAGTGAAGTCCAGACTGGTATCAGATTCACTAGAATATCCTAAAGACAAAGGACCGGTGGGGGATTGATTGAAGTTGAATTCTGAGTGTTCAGAGGAAGAAGATGGGGAAGACATGATTCAAGAATGAATTTTTTTTGAAAGTTTTTGAAATCAAATTGAAAAGGAAGAGCAAAATTATAGTTTTTTAGGTATGAGGTAAATATTAGTTACAAGCATTATATAAAGGTCAATATTGTGGAAGAACATGAATAGTAATAATAATTGTTACAGGTGAGGGTTGAGTATGGTAGGAAGTGGTAAAAAAAACTAAATATTTAATTGAAGATTTATTGCTGGAGAATCCGAAGTACAAATTAACTTTTTATAGAATTGTTTGGCTATATCTTTAGATTACGTATGGTGCACATCTTTCCTTTCTCGAGATTAACATTAGTGCATCTCCTTTTTTCTAGACTGGTGTTGTATCACGGTAGATATAATATTAATTACTTCTTTTACATAAGGCATGATGAGAAAGAAGATTGCGAATTTGGTCGCAGTACCGAAGGAGGTCGCATTGCTATGCGATAGCATTTTTTGTCTTGTATTCTTTATTCTGTATTAAGTCTGCGACCATGGAATGTTTTTTTACTTTTGAATGCTAGAAGTCGCAGTCGTCATTTAAAGGGGTATTTTTGTCATTTTGATTCACGATTGTTTAGGCGGGATTTTTTGATTTTTTGTGGCGCCCACACTCTGCGACCGATGTGTGGCCTATATTCAGCCACGTCCCGCAGGCTGAGAAACTCTCTCAGCCCGCAGGCTGAGGTACAGTAAGCCCATATATATATATATATATTATATATATAATATATATATATATATATATATATATAATATAATATATCTATATATATAAAAAATCTATTTGTATTCACAGGTGGAAGGGGCGGGCGGGAGCCGGTAGGAGGGGAAGACGGTGGACATGTTTCATATATATATATATATATATATATATATATATAAAATCTATTTGTATTCACAAGGTGGAAGGGGCCGGGCGGGAGCCAGTAGGAGGGGGAAGACGGAGAATTTAAACTTCATGCTTATGAGTTATGTATGTACGTGCCCCATTAATAAAGAATAGAGTGTATTGTTTGAATGTGATATTATTGATAAGGGATTTAGGCGCGGGTAAAGGGATACACGTAGGAATACACGTGTAGGAAATTATTGATGAACTTGAACTTGTTGTGTACTCAGAAAGAATATTCGAGTTAATAAAAGAAAAGTGGTAGTTGAGACTTTTAGCTAATAAAATGTGTAGATTATGGGGATGCATAGGAGAGGGCCACATGGTAGGAGTAGCAGTCATTATATTCATGTAACACCTCCTCAGACCCCTCAAAGTATGGTTGTGATAGAATTTCATCTTACCAGATTTTAGTTACTTGTGTAGTTTACTCACTGAGCCGTTGTGCTCACCCCTTTTTTTCCACCCATTTCAGGTATGGATAAAGGAAAGAGACTGCTTTAGCTCGGAGGAATTAGTAATGGGCCGAACGAACATGCTATTAATACTGTTTTGTTAACCCTCTTCATATGTATGCTTTACTTTAAGTACTTTTCTAGCTTGTTATGCTTATGGTACACTTATTGTATGTAACTCGTCCATTGTAATATTTTGGGACTAAGGACTTATGGTACATGTGATGTTTTGAGAACTAAGACTGGCGATCGTACTTGGGATGATGTGTTGAAGATCGAATCCTTAATGTTATATGTTATTAAGATGTATTCTGGAAGCATGTTGTGGAAACACAAACTGAGAATATAATTTTGGGATGAGACATATTTATACCCTGTGATAAGTAGGCCGTGTGGGCCGAAATTCTTATTTGGAATAAGTAGGCCGTGGAGTCGAAATTGATTTTTATGTCATGTAGAAATGTGAAGCCTTACGGGGAGATGCTACCGAATTTTCCGGGATAATAATGGAGAATTGGGGTAATTGGGAGTTATCAGACTAATCTTTGTCTACAAAAAGGGGAACGTTACAGTTGGTATCAGAGCAAGGTTAGACATGGTTAGTCTAGATAGATGTAGTGCACAGGGTTTGATTGTGTAACTGTGTAACTTGTATGTGTGCTTGTGTAAGTTATGCGAGTGGCATTAGAGAGACAGTGGAGTCTTAGGAGTGACTGACCCTGAAATGTATGGTATTTAACTGTTCTCTTACATTTAATTTGGGTACCCGCATACCTTAATTCAAATGGATCCTGCGAGGGGTGCGGGCCCTTTGTATGGATTTCCTGTGGTATGGGACACTGGGAAGGGAGAGCAACAAAAATAAAACACAAGTCAGGGTTAATCCAATAGAAAGGACACCCGAGTCCAATAGTGAATTTAGGGAAGTTGGGTATGATTAAGAAATTATTGGTTTTCTAACATATCTGTTATATACATGCAGCTTATTGTTTTGAGAAATGGGAAAAAAACCATCTAATATAAATCTTTTACTTCTACAGATGGGAGATTCTGATATGCCAGGATCATCATCCGATAGTTCGGAGTCAGAAAGTTTGAGTTGGATAGCTAATCACATGGATGGGTTTACGAATCAGATGAGACTGATCCAGAAATCATCTTTAATGGCCCCCCGGACAGCAAGGACACGGGGGTCTAGTGGGACATGATGATTAGGATACGTTAGTGATGCTGAAAGTGCTATAAGAAATGTGCCAGTAACTGTGGACCTGGGAGTCTTAACTGGTGATGAATTAAAACCCGAAGGAAGGATTTTTTTGGAGGTATTTGGTGGGACTCCAGCTGTGCCGAAGATATGGATCTCTATGATGATCACGAGTACTGGAGATGTGAGAATGATGCTATATTGGAAGAGATGGCTCCTGAAGAAGAAGACTCTGAGGAAATGGATCCTGAAGGAGAAGAAGATCCAGAGGAAGTGGATTCAGAAGAAGAAGACCATGAGGAAGAGGACCTTAAGGGAGGTGATTTGTGGGGACAACAAGGATGAAAACTTCACTGATTCTAATATTACTCCTTGAGAGGGACCTTGATGTGTGGCATTTTGGGGAGGAGAAGAGTTGGCTCACATAATTAGAGCTTTTTGGGGTGGGAAAGTTGTTGTATGTGTTATATAAGAAATACGTGTAAACGATGTATCTTATTATAAATGCACTCTTATGTTTTGTAGGAATGTAAGCATGCAAATGTAAATCTTGTTACGGAAACATTTTGAAGATAAATGAAACTAGTATTTTGTATATGGAACTTGCTTTTTGTTTACATTTATATTGTCGATAATAAGATTGGACTATTCTTTTAGGTATAGATGGACTTGAACTTTCCTCCACCTGATGCTAACTCTGAAGGCAATGTCCATTGCACAGTGCAATCGGAAGCGTCCATCCCCCGATAAATCATGAGCTTGTGGGTGAACAATTAAATGTCAACCAGAGGGTTCTGGACAGAGTGCCGGATTGGCTGGTGCAATTGGCGACTTTAAATAACCCGCGTAGAGCTCTAGAGCAATTGAGAATTTAAATTCGCCAGCCTTTAAAAGAAGGGCCGACCCAATACAAGCTGAGGAGTGGCTTCGCCAGATTGAGAAGATACTAGACGTCATGGAATGCACTAAGAGTCAACGAGTATCTTTTACCTCTTTTAAATTCCAGGGGAGGCAGAACGTTGGTCGGAATGATTAAAAGTGGAGTTAAAACCTTGGGAAAAGAAATCTCTTGAAACTTTCTAGTCAAAAAGTTTAATGAGAAGTATATACCAGGAGTGATAAAGCACAAGCTTGCAATGGAATTTCAAGATCTGAACAGGATCATTTGACAGTGAATCAGTATGAAGTCAAGTTTACTCAACTATCAAGATATGCTGAGAAGCTGGTGTCAGAAGAGGAGGATAGAACAAAAAGATTTGTGAGGGGCTTGAAGCCTGAAGGCAGGAGCAAATTAATCCCATTCCAACTACAAATTATAGCCAAGCCATAGAGAAGACACTAGAAGTTGAAAGAGATATGCAAGAAAATCAAGACGTAAGGATCAGAGAGCTGCCTTGCATAAAGTGACCCTAGTATGCTAATGTACCGAGTTTTGAAGCTTACCCTCCAGGCTCGACAGAGGTGCCGGGTCTTCTCTAATGCCAGTCCAAGGAACCAGGGTGAACTCGTGGCTCAGGTTATGGGGGTTTCCTCATGCGGCGTCACCAATATCCTTCCCACGCTCCAGCCTTGCGGGGAATATGTGGTGTCCGAGGTGTAACCGCAATCACACTGGCAATTGCTCCATAGGCAAATAATGCTTTGCTTGCGGCAAACTGGGTCACATGTGAAGAGATTGTTCAACTTTACACGAACGTTCAGGAGCTAGTAGAGGAACAGGTAGGCCGACCATGGGCATCGCCCCAACAGCAGAAGGACCAACAATCGCCTTTCGACAACCTGCCAACAAAGCTCGTACAGTCATGACTCAGGCATCAGTACAATAACCCAGAGCTCAAGGAAGAATGAATGCAGTAACTCCGCATGAGGCTCGAGCATTAACGCAGTGGTCGAAGGTACTATCTGTATATCTGGAAATATTGCTCGAGTATTATTGATCCGGTGCTACCAACTCCTTTATTTCTTCATCATTTGCAATAACCATTAACAAGGAATCTGAACTTATGAATTATCAACTAGTGGAGTTGTACCCTGTAGTGCAAAATTGACCACTAATGTGTACTATAAAGGATGTAAAATTATTATAGGAGAAATGAAAACACAAGCAGATCTGATTAAAATAGGAGAGATGGAATATGACCTCATCCTAGGAATGGATTGGTTGTCAACATATCGTGCTCATGTAGACTGTCATCAGAAGAGAATAATCTTTAAGTTGGAGGGAGCTCCAGAAAAAAGTATATGAAGGGGCAAAGAATAAAATTTGCATTCCAGTAATTTCAGCTTTAAAGGCCACTAAGTCATTGAGGCGGGGGTGTCAAGGATTCTTGGCAACTATTATAGGTGACGAAGTCATGGAGACAAAAATTGAAAATATAGCAGTCATAAGAGAATATCCTGATGTATTCCCGAAAGATCTACCAGGATTACCCCCAGATAGGGAAGTAGAGTTTTCTGTTGATCTTCTACCAGGGACAAGTCCCATATCAAAGGCTCCATATAGAATGTCACCCGTAGAGATGAAAGAATTGAAGAGCCAACTGCAAGAGTTATTAAGCCTCGAATTATTCGGCCGAGTGTATCACCCTGGGGGTGCTCCCGTGCTATTTGTAAAGAAGAAGGATGGAGCATGAGACTGTGCATAGATTATCGTGAATGAACAAAGTCACTATCAAAAATTGATATCCACTGCCGAGGATTGATGACCTTTTTGACCAACTTCAAGGTGCCATCATATTGTCCAAAATAGATCTAAGATCTGGATATCATCAATTAAAGATTAAATCGGAAGATGTTTCCAAGACAGCTTTTCGGACCAGATATGGCCATTATGAGTTTTTAGTAATGCCGTTTGAATTGACCAATGCCCCTGCAGCATTTATGGACTTGATGAATAGGATCTTTCAGCCATACTTAGATCAATTCGTGGTGGTGTTTATTGATGACATACTAATTTACTCAAGAAGCACAGAAGAACATGAAAGGCACTTAAGGATAATATTACAACTATTGAGGGAGAAACAACTTTATGCAAAATTTAAGAAGTGTGAGTTCTGGCTGGGTCACATCATAAATAAGGAGGGAAACACCACCACGAATTGATCTGGCCGCGGCGTCCAACAGAGAATGGGAGGGGAGAGAGAGAGACAAGTGGAGAGGAGAGAGAGAGAGAGACAACACAGAGAGAGAGAAGAGGGAGAGGGGGCTGTCGCCTCTCCTCTGCCCACGCACAGGGGGCCAGGGGCCCCTGGCTGAGCACGGCGCCGGCGACGCGTCGGCGGTGTCCAGCCCCAGGTGGCGCCGGCCACCCAAAGAAAAGAAAAAGGAAAGAAGAAAAAAAGGAAAAGGAAAAGGAAAAGAAAAAGAAAAGAAGAAGAAAAAGGAAAGAGAAAGAGAAGGGCTCGCCGAAGTTGGGATGGTCGCCGGCGGAGTTCTGGCCAGAGGTGGTGTCGGACGGAGGAGTGGTGGCCGGATCTTGGGGAGGAAGCGAGAGAGGTAGAGTGAGGGAGAAGGAAATTAGAGAGAGTTACAGAGAGAGAGAGGGTAAAAGGGAGAAGAGAGAGAGAGAGAGAGAAGGAGAGAGAGAGAGAGAGAGAGAGAGGAAGGGAAATGGGTGAGAGGGGGAGGAGAATTTGGGGGAAGGAGGAGGAGATGCGGTCGTTGGCGCCAGGGGAGAAGAAGAAAGAAGAAAGAAAGAGAAAAAGAAAGAAAAGGAAAAGGAAAAGGAAAAGAAAATAAAAAGAAAAAGTGGTTGATATTTGGAGGGTTGTGTGGTGGAGAATTTTAGGGAAAAGAAAAAAAGAAAAATAGAGAAAAGGGAGTGGATGGGAAAAATGGGGAAGGAAAGAAAAGAAAGAAAAGAAAAATATGTAGATAATATTCCAGATCCGGAAAATCCCAAAGACACCGAAAATGCTGAAAAATTGGACTGATCCGGAATGGTCACGAAAAATTCTTAAAAATAGTAAATATTATTTTAAGGTACATGATGAAATCGAATTTCAGAAATAAAATCCTGTTTTCAAATAAAAATCCTAGAGTCAACCGTCGATAACGGTCTACACCGGGTCGGCCGGATTTTGATAAATTTTGAAAAATCCCAGAAAATGCATGAAAGAAGAAAATATGATTTTAAGAAGAAATGTGAAAGTAGAATTCAGAAATTCAATTCTGATTGTAAACTAAAAATCTTAGAATCAACTAGCGATTCTGGCAAACACCAAATCCGGTAATTTTGAAAAATTCTAAAAATTCTCAAAAAAAGTATTTAGATAGAAAATGTGATTTTAAGAAATAATGTGAAAAGCCATTTTTAAAAATTCTACTCCGTTTGAAAATTAAAAATCTGAGAATCGGTCAGCGGTACTAGTTGACACCGGTTTTGAAGATTTTCAATTTAATCCAAAAAAATTTCAGAAAATCATAGAAAATATAAAATATTGGAAAATGATGTTTGAAACTAAAATCGGTCAAATTTGAATACCAGAAAGACCAATTCGAGAATACCCTAAGATCGGGTCCCCGATTCAGATTAGGGCTGACTTCGAGCCCACGAATCCGGATCCAAGGGAAAACAATCATATAAATAATTCATAATACAAAACAAATATAGGAAGTAAATCGAAAAATATGATTGAAAAATTTGAATATGCAACTAAGTACGTATTCGGGAATGGGGTGTTACATTCCATCCACAGTACAAAAATTGCGTCCTCGTAATTTCGATAAGGGGTAAAATGAACACAAAGAGGATATGAACGAGAATTATATCAATCAAGATATGAATCACCGCAGGTAGGGCTCTCAAGTTGACTGAACAATAATCGGACTATAGACATCTCTGCACTTCCTGCTGTATAGATCTTCGAACGATGTCGAATAATACAGACCCGATAAACACTTTTTGTAATAGAGTTCCCGCTGTACTGCATACTTAATAGCTCTCCAAGAATAAGCCAGAATACTAAAGATAAAGGAAACCCTGATAATACTGAGCATAATAAAGAAGACGGATAATTAAGAATTCTGAATACTTGTCGTCGATTACTCTGAAAGATATAACCAAGAATATAGAATACCCGTAGAGAATCCGACTACTAACTTCTGAAAGATAACCGTTCATAAATCCATTCTGAGAATACCCGAACTTCATAGAGCTGGCCGAAGAGATCATATAATAGTTTCATTCAGAACCAGCCGCTACCTCTCTGGTCTATCCATATCTTAAGTTGGTATAAAGGCTATGAAAAATCAAAAACAGTGGAAAGATGGAAGGGATTAGGAATCAAAGGAAGGATGATCAAGAAAGAATAGATAACTCTGTACTTGTAGATTGACTGTATAATCAGGACTCATGCATTCCAGTTGCAAATTTTCTTTACCATTAATTTACCATCTGCACGTACTGAGGATGTGAGAGCCTAGGTTCTGATACCATCCTGTAACGTCCCGATCCAGCGGGTACGGAGACGTTATTGCGACGTATATACGCAGGTCGGAAATACCCTCACGTATATATGCTAAGCATCAATACAGGCAAGAATCAGAGTACGGAAGCACGTGGTGTATTATACATTCCAACATATGAGTATAATTACAAAGTTATCACCAAATGTGACAAATATTACAAGAATAACATTACTGATAGGCACAATTGCGAGAATACAAGAGATGTACTGGTATGAACAGTTCAAAAGGCGTTCACTAGTTTACAGAAGGAAAACTTGAGAGACGCATAGGGGGCCTGGAAGGATAGAGCTCTGGATGGTCTGCTGGTGATCCAGGTTTCAGCTGCGCATCTCTGATTAGCATCTGGGAGAATCCACAATCTCCAAACTCCGAGACCTGGACATGAGGATCCAGGGGAGTCAGAACTCTCCAGCAAGTGGTGATACGAATGCCAAGTGGCGTGCATAGATAAGCACACGTGTATCAATAAATCCGAATCATAAACAAGCATTGAAAACCGTGTTGTGAGCACAAGCATACAAAAGCAAGTAGATATATAGCAAGTGATACCAAGTAGGGATTACTCATGATATGATTAGATAAGAGCAGGAGACTGGTGAAATGGAACACAAGTGATAAAGCAGGATGTAAGCAGCTATAATATCATAATGATCATAAAATCGGAATTCGAAGTAAAACCTGGTGGAAGCAAACTCAACAAGCATACAACGGATATATAGTTGGCATCTTTATTATTATTATTAATCGTCTTACCCAGATGTCTAGATATATGAATTAGCGTCCCGGCACACATATATCCACATCTGAGTAAAGCAAGGTTGTTATTGGAAACCAACGGGGGTATCAACGAATAATGTTTACAGTAGGTCCCGTGCATACCCGAGACCATGACCCAGGATGTTCTGTTGCTGGAGAACGGAACCTACCGCAAGGCGATCAAGAGGGTCTTATAGGATGCCCTTATCAAGATGGTACCAGGAAGGAGGGAGCCAGCACTCCGTCGGTCGCCTGGAGGCCCTCAGATCAGACCAGAAGTTTTAGTTGCACAACATACCTAATACCACTATAAACACGAACATATATTGATATCCACAAGTTTCCCCCGACCCGATGTAAGTTGTCCCATTTTATGGTTTATTAGATAATTATCAGATTTCGGAATCAGTAGGAATAAGCCAGAAATATCAAGAATACAGGTGTATCAGGAGTCCGATTTATACTATAATATATCAAGTTGTAAGCAAGATATCAGGTCATCATTCCCGTTATCGTGATAATTATAAGAGTCAAGTATGTCATGCCAGATGTCAAGTGATAGCATGACAGGAGGGAGATATTAGGCAGGTAAAAAGTCATGTCATAACAAGAAGCAGTCATCAAGTAGTATCATGTTGGGTGTCAGGGAAAAAACACATCAGTTACTAAGTGATACAGGAAAATAGTACCGATAAACGAGATCGGTACGAATACCGAAAAATCATACAGTTTCAGGAAAAAAACAGCATTAGTAAGATTTCAAATTTTTCACAACTATTAATTGAAGAATTAATAGACTGGTAAGCATCTAATTAGCGAGCAAGCGACATCCAAGCGGAGCCAAGCAAGCTGGAAATATGGACAACAAACTGTTTAACACTAGAGCGCCTGGCGAGGTTACCGGGACGACTCGGCTTAAAGTGCGAGTAGATTATCTGGCAGTATCTCGCCTCAATGAATCTAGTGGTAAAGCGCTGAGCGTTAAGCATGCATACCAGGTGGAGCTGAAAGGCCTGACGGTCTGAGTGCACTTCTCTTTCGAGGTAGTGGGCGAGAGCCCAGAGGCTAAAGTACGCTCGGGGTCTAAGCGCACTCTCAGTAGTTACCACGAAACCCATAAGGGTACATGCCTAGAACCATTGGGTAGTCATCCCGGGAGTGGGCAAAAACCAGAGTCTGTACAAGAGTACCTGCACGAGATGTTAGTACCATACGAGCATACATACGAGCATGATAATATCTGCGCTACAGTGGAGCGGAAAAGCTCGAAAGCTAAAGGGCCCGGAGGCCAAGCAGAAAGCCTGGAGGCTAACGACCACGAAGGGTCGGCCACACAGGTATAAAGCAGTAAAAATAGTACATCACATGTATGGTATATGTGCGAGAAGTAAACTACTCTAGTACAAGCATTCATCACAGACATATACATGTATAATCACGGGCACTTGGCCACATACGAATACAGGGGCACAACCCAATACCAAACACATTAGATATAAAATAAAATACACGTCGACCCGACAAATCGGGAAAAACCAAATGGAGGTGAGGACACTCGCCTAAATCTTCGAAAAAGCCAAAACTCTGAAATCTCCAAAGCTCGTGCACGCGCCATAAAATATAATAAATAAATATTATATATAATTTTAGAGAGAAAAAGAGAAGAGGAGAGAGAAGATAGAAAGTCTAGAGAGAGAAAGAGAGAGTTAGAGAGAGACTAGAGAGAAAGAGAGAGCTGGAAAGAGAGAGAGATACGATAGAGAGAGAGGTGAGAGAGAGGGCCAGGGCTGCTCACGCAGCACCTGATCAAGGAGGGCCCACGGGGACACGTGGGCCCACGGGGGCCTGGCGAGCCCTCTGCTGGCAGGGAGCTGGCCAGCGGCGTCCAACAGAGAAGGGGAGGGGGAGAGAGAGACAAGGGAGAGGGGGGGGAGAGAGAGAGCACAGAGAGAGAGAGAAGAGGGAGAGGGGGTTGTCGCCCCCTCCTCTGCCCACGCACAGGGGGCCACGGGGCCCCCTGGCCGAGCAGGCCGCCGGCGACGCGCCGACGACGCCTAACCCCAGGTGGCGCCGGCCATCCAAAAGAAAAGAAAAAAAAAGGAAAGAAGAAAAAAAAGGAAGAAGAAAAGGAAAAGAAAAAGAAAAGAAGAAGAAAAAGGAAAGAGAAAGAGAAGGGCTTGCGGAGTTGGGATGGTCGCCGGCGGAGTTTTGGCTGGAGGTGGCATCGCCTGGAGTGGTGGCCGAATCTTGGGGAGGAAGAGAGAGAGGTAGAGTGAGGGAGAAGGAATTTAGAGAGAGTTAGAGAGAGAGGGTAAAAGGGAGAAGAGGGAGAGAGAGAGAGAAGAGAGAGAGAGAGGAGAGAGGAGAGAGGTGAGAGAGAGAGGGAGAGAGAGAGAGAGAGGGAAAATGGGTGAGAGGGGAGGAGAATTTGGGGGAAGGAGGAGGAGATGTGGTCGTTGGTGCTAGGGAGAAGAAGAAAGAAGGAAAGAAAGAGAAAAGGAAAGAAAGGAAATAAAAAGAAACAAAGAGGAAGATATTTTGGAGAGTTGTGTGGAGAATTTTGGGGGAAAAAGCAAAAAAAAAAAATAGAGGAAAAGGGAGTGGATGGGAAAAATGGGGAAGGGAAGAAAAGAAAGAAAAAAAAATATGTAGATAATATTCCGGATCCGAGAAAATCCCAAAAACACCGAAAATGTTGGAAAATTGGATTGATCAGAAAAGGTCTCAAAAAATTATTGAAAATAGTAAATATTATTTTAAGGTACATGGTGAAATCAAATTTCAGAAATAAAATTCCATTTTCAAATTAAAAATCTTGGAGTCAACCATCGATACGGTGTATACCGGGTCGGCTGGATTTTGATAAATTCTCAAAAATCTCAGAAAATGCATGAAAGAAGAAAATATGATTTTAAGAAGAAATATGAAAGAGGAATTCAAAAATTTAATTCCGATTGTAAACTAAAAATTCTGGAATCAACCGTCGATACTGGCCGACACCAAATCCAGTGAAATTTTGATAAATTCTAAAAATTCTTAGAAAAAGTATTTAGATAGAAAATGTGATTTTAAGAAACAATGTGAAAACCTGTTTCTAGAAATTCTACTCCATTTGAAAATAAAAATCTGAGAATCGGTCAGCGGTACTAGTCGACCCGGTTTTGAAGATTTTCAATTTAATACCGAAAATTTTAGAAAATAATAGAAAATCTAAAATATTGAAAAATGATGTTTGAAACTGAAATCAGTCAAATTTAAATACCAGAAAGACCAATTCGAGCAATACCCTAAGATCGGTTCCCCGATTCAGACTAGGGCTGACTCCGAGCCCACGAATCTGGTTCTAAGGCAAAACGATCATATAAATAATTCATAATACAAAACAAATATAGGAAGTAAATTGAAAAATACAATTGAAAAATCTGAATATGCAACTTAAGTACGTATTCCGAGAGCGGGGTGTTACAGATATATCAGCCAAAAAGTAAAAGCTCATGATGTAAATTCAGTACATAAACTTAGAAATTACTTAAGAATTTTGACGACTCAAACTGGGCTCAAATCAGGCTGAAAATGGGGTCTGAAACGCTAATCTTTCGCTACAGTAACAGTACCGGCACCAAATAGAGGCTTGTTGAAGTCAAATTTGTTATCCAATTGTCGCGAACTTTTTATAGTATCTCCGGGAGTCAGTCATGCATCCAACGCTTCAAATAGAACACGAATTGAATTCCAAACGGGCGAGAAATGGCCTCTGGACTACTGTGCACTGAATTGGCTCAGTCGAATATTTTAGCTTACGATGAATAGTGCCGCATGAACAACGCATTCGGTGAATAGAAAAATTTTGGAAATTTTATGTTTGTTTTCCAGAAATTTCAGAGTTGGGAAAAGGGAGATCAGGATTTTTGGCTCTGATACCAAATTGATGTAGGTCAGAAGGAATTTTAGGGTTTGTCGTGTAGATTTTGTAAAATTAGGGAAGAATAGTAGAATTGGAGATTGGATATGATCACGAATTGCAACTCGGAGCTTGGCTTCACCTCCTGATTTGATTCAATGAATGAGATTAAACTAAAGTACACAAATTTTCATAGAGAAACAAATTTTAATCAATTCATCATTATTTTTCAAAGTTCACTACGTGGCTATATATAGCGTGCAAAACGTGCACCACACGTGCAATAATTGATAAATTCATATCTATTCAAATCTAATTCAAATAACTCCTAAATCTCAATCAAATATACTCAAATCTAAATTCAAATAAAATCTACAAATCCTACTAAATTTGGACTGTTCGATTCCCCATCAAGGTCTCCTAATAATTTATAGGGAAAATGTTTCTTTACCCTTGTTTTTTTCCTGACTTATTTATTTACCTCCATAACAACTTTTCTTCATCATTTGCCCCTCTATACTTGCTATCATATTATGTCCTTATATCAATATATGTGTTAGAATAGATAATTAGATATCGGGTTACTGGATCTCAACCCAATAACCTGTATCCAATTCATGTGTTATATATGTGTTGTTTCTCCTCTTTTATCAATTAATGAAAAAGGGTTTATTTGCTTCTAACATGGTATCAGAGCAAAAGAAATCCTAAGCCTAGCTGTCTCCTTCTTCTTCCCCTCCTCCATCTCCAATAGCCTCCTATAACTGTCGCAGTTTCTAAATGTAGGATTAGTTTAATAACTTTCAGTTTTAGCATATTCTCCGTATTTTACCAAAAATTTTGATAGCACTTCCCTTAATATTTGACTTTGCCATAATACAATACATCAATTTTTCAGCTCACACGGCCTACTTATACCAAATAACAATTTCGGCTCACACGACCTACTAATCTTCATGTATATGTATACAACCAAATCCACAATCTCATCATATAGTTTCACATCATTTACTTCCATCAAATGTAACTTAGTAATTCATAACATGAACAAAATTAGTTCCATTCCCATCATTACTAAGTGAAACCACTAGTCTCAATTTCAAAATATTACATATACAGGATGACCCTGGTCCCGAAAATATCACAAGTACCAGATACATATAACCAGTGTCATACATACATACATACACAAGTTAGAAGAGTTCCCAAAAGTAAAGCAAACATGTAAAGATGACTAGCACAAGCAAAATATGGAAAGTGTGTCGCTCAACTCATCACTTAGTTCTTTCGAGCTAAACCGTCTCCTTGCCTTTATCCAAACCTGAAATATATAGAAAGAGAAACGGGGTGAGCTCGACAGCTCAGTGAGTAAACCATGTTAAAATTTAGTAAGTTAGAGTTACATTTTATCCATAACCTTAAGAAGTGATCTACATAGCTTTTACAGAAATTACTATAAATTTTCACCCTCTAATGCAAATACATTCTTATCTATTCCTATAGACTTCATAATTATTATCTTGATGTCTCAACTGCATGAATTTCTCTTTTTATTAATTCTTTATTATCTTTACTCATACTGCTACAAGTTCAAACTTATGTGTGGGTTTACTATGTGTATATTCCTATGTGTATGCTTGTGCCATCACATCGAACAATTGATAACTTTATTAATTTAGATATTCATTGTACTTACAAATCTCTTATTACACAACATCATAATTAGACAATATATGATAATATTTGTTATTTGGCATATACATCTATAGTTCATGAAAATGAGGTTTAATTCTTCATCATTCCCCTCCTATCGGCTTCGCTCGGCCGCTTCCTCCTTATATATATATATATATATATATATATATATATATATATATATATATATATATATATATATATATTGTTGGCCCAGAGACCCTTCACTCTAGTTTTGATGATGATTAACTCATGTAGTTATAGTTTACTAATAATCTTGTGATATTTAGTTTCAGATATTTGATCAAGATATTAGTAGGTGATTAGCTTCAACAAAGGTGTTTTGGAGCTTTCACATGTTGATTGAAGAGCTCGAGCGTTGGATCGAGTCGACTTGGAGACGGAGTTCTACAAGAAGACATCGGTTGTTTAGTTAAGATTTTGTTTAGATCATTGTAAAGATTAGATAGTGTTGATATGCACAAGTTTACAATACACACACAAGTTTAAAGTTTCATGTTTTTGTTTTTGGTTTAATCGGTTTCAGTTTTTCATATATATAGTTTTCATGAATAGATAGACTCAAAACAAGTTTACATAGTTTAATGTATATTAGATTTGATCTATATACATCTATACTTCATCTATTTAAAAAAACTTAGTTTGATAAGCCTATTCATGTGTTTGGAGTTTTGTATTTAAACAAAACTTATTTTTAAATTTCTTGTCGAAAACATAGATATAATATCTTTCATGTATATTGGATTCTATCCATATACAATATGCTTCAAAGTTGTTTCAATAACATATTTTTGTATTTACATGAGTTTTGGAGAAAACGGTTTTCCATTTCAAAAGTTCAAGTTTTGAAAAATACAGTTTTTAGTTTAAGGTAAATTTTCAAAAACACAAAAATGGTTCAAATTGTTTGTAATATGTGTTGAATTTTACTCACACAGATTTGTATTTCAAAGATCTAATATGAACTGATTTTTGTAGAATTTATGTGATTTTATGGAATTTAATAGAAGATAAAAACTCAAGTTTTTAAATCCTAAAATGACTGTACTGGCTGTCTACGGTCGACCGGTCGGTCGACCGACGTGCCAAGACGTGCACGCAGCCATAGGCTGGTGGGCAGGTTGACCGAGCGGTCGACCGTCCAGAGAGCTCTGCTATCTGGAAATAGCCCGGTCGACCGGACCGGTCGACCGGCAGAGAGCTGCTGCTTTCTGTATCCAGTCCAGGTCGACCGGGCAGTCGACCGGAGGCACAGCGGTCATAAAAATGACCGTTGGGCGGTCGACCGGGCGGTCAACCGGAAGGGCAAAACTGCCCTTTCTTGCTGCCAACGGGCAGATTTCTTTTGGGGCTATGAATACCCCATTCCTTGGCTGTTTTAAATAAGAATTTCAAGAGCAAAATTTTTCATCTTTTAGCAAGTTTTTAAAAGAGTTTTTGTGTCAAAAAGATTTGATCTTTATTTGTTTTTAAGGGTTAAAAAATTAAGAAAAGGAGAAGTCTTTGGGATTGGTTTTTATCTTCATTTTTATATCTATTCTAGAAGTTTTCCTAAGAGTTTTTCTTTGTGTTTTTGATTTCCAAACTTTTTATTTTCTCACACTTGAGCTTATCATATCTATCCTATCTATAGGATCTTGTTTGTGGGAAAATTAGTTTGTGGTTGAGAGAGACCACCAAGTGTTGTAACCCTCCTTGATTTGTGATATCCCTCTAGTGAGAGGTGATTGTGTTGGTATCCCTCTAGTGAGAGTGATAGTGGAGGTTGTTTTGGTATCCCTCTAGTGGAAGAGGTGATTGTGGTGTTGTGGCTTTGTGCCTTATTCCTCTAGTGTGAGGTTGATAGTTGTTTGGCTAAGTGCCTATCCCTCTAAGTGTAGAGGTGATTTGTGTTCTGCCTTGCCTCTAGTGAGAGGTTGTATTTGAGAGAGGAGTTGTGTACTTCCAAATTGTATTTGCCCAAAATCTCAGTGGAGGTTCCCTGTGTGGGAAGTCCTGTGTGGACGAGTTAGTAGAAATCCTTCTATGTGAAGGCGGGGACGTAGAGCTGTGTGCTCGAACCTCGAAACATATCTTTGTGTTTGCGTTTGATCCACTTTCTCTAACTCTCTCTCTCTCTCTCTTACATTGTGCATTACATCATATTGTTTATATCATATATATGCTTGTGTTGATTGTGTATGCCCATACTTGTGTTCAACCAAGAGAGCTTTACATAGCACCTCAACTCTCATTTAGAGGAATTTAGAGGAGATAGTCCAGAGCCCTTCACTGGGAATTCGGCTACACTCTTTGGTTACACTAAGTGTGTTGCATTTAGTTTTAATTCCGCATCATTTGGCATTAGATTAGCCTTACACCTATTCACCCCCTTCTAGGTGTACTCATGTATATATATATATATATATATATATATATATATATATATATATATATATATATATATATATATATATGAGAGAGAGAGAGAGAGAGAAAAAGAGAGAGATAGGTTTGTGTCCTTCCAAAAGGATTTGAGCCCGAATCCTTCCCACTCAAATTCAACCCTTCGATGTTCAAAGACAAGATCCACTCCGTTGAAGTTGATCTATATTATTTCAAGTATCTATAAACCAAAAATCAAGTGTTTTGAATACTTTTTGCCCATGCATCAAGTAGAAAAAAACGGACGGCCTAAATAGTGAGTTGGTTAGTTTAACGGTGTAAAATATTTGAAACCTAACAAAAATTGGTTTGTAAGGGTTTTTAAATGTTTTAAATCATAATGGAATGGCTGGATCGAGAATTTGTATGTCTAAAGACATAAATCTAATCAACTCACTACTTTCGGCCGTTCATTTTGTGTCGCTTAATGGATGGGCAAAAAGTATTCAAAACACTTGATTTTTGGTTTATAGATACTTGAAATAATATAGATCAATTTCAATGGAGTGGATCTTATATTCGAGTGTCGGAGGGTTGAATTTGAGTGGGAAGGATTCAGGCTCAAATCCTTTTGGAAGGACACAAGTGTGTGTGTGTGTGTGTGATAATTGACCACCGTCTTCTCCCTCCTACCGGCTCCCGCCCAGCTCCTTCCTTCTTTTACACACACACACACATAATAAACCTCCATCTTTCCCCTCCTACCGAGTCCCGCCTGGCCTCTTCTTCCTTATAAATATATATAATAAACCTCCGTCTTCTCCTCCTACGGGCTTCTTGTCGGTCCCTTCCTCCAGGTAAACAAACATAGCATATATCACACAATTATCATATACATGTACACGTGATATTTGTATCATATGCAAATAAATGAAATAGTTTCATATCGGTTATATACACATATATACACGTGTATCAAGCCTTATGATATGCAAAATCCATGTACATGAGATTGTTACTATATCAAGGGTTTAATATAAACTACTCATATAGGGTTTTGTTTTTCTTTTCTTCTTACTCATAATTATAGTCAAATCTGACTCATCTTTCATATAGTGGAATTTAGAATGTTAACATACGATCATGTCTTCTTTAAAGTTTGTCAATATAGCACAATGTTAGAAATTTAACCACATCTCAATATTAGTTCTATTTACAAAATCATGAAGAAGTCATTAGTTGGTTACTTCTAAAATTCTACTATCGGGCTAACGTTACAATTCATTTATTAGGAAAATAATACTAGCTCGTGATACTAGATTACTTCAATATTACATGAAATTGTTCCCGAATTCCTCTCAATTCCTTACCGATTTCATACTTTATTTACTCGAAATGTAGCAATACCAAGAACTTGATTTATGGGTATGATAGTTTACTCACAAAGTTTTTGATAAGCGTTCCGGTGAGTGATCTCGTCCGAATCCTCCCCCGTATCGCAATTCTAATCATAAATAGGCCTAGGGTTAATAGTTGATGTTAATTTAATCTCTAATTCAAGGGGATTTTGATGATTTACCTTCAATTATAATCTGATCTGAAAATTTAGCTTGAGTTAAGCCCTAGAGTTGACGATCTCTCACTCGACGGAGCTTGAATTCCGGCCACCACGGACCTCGCTCGTCACCACCAACCCGTTCCCTCCTTCCGGCCCTAGTTGCTCCTGACCAGGATGCCCGCCACGCCGCTCGTCGCGCTGCCCACGTTACTGTTCTACCCCCTTAAAGAGTTTCGTCCTCGAAACTCACGTGCCTTGAATAATTGTGGGTAAGTCTTGCGCATATCCTCTTCCAGTTGCCTTCAAATTTTGGCTTCTCCACAAGATCTTCACCAACGGAATTGTTTTATTCTGCAACTATTTCTCCTTATGATTTAGAATTTGTACTGGCTCTTCTGTATATGTCTTCTTGGAATTTTAGTGGTGAGTTATTAAGGATATGACTAGGATCTGGTATATATTTTCTTAGTTGAGATACATAGAACACATTGTGAAGTTCCTCCATCTCTAGAGGCAAGGCAAAGCGATAAGCTAACGGTCTAATTTGCTCCAATATTTTCTCCCTATACACCTCGGGTTCAATTTATTTCTTCTACCAGTGCATACTATACCTTTCATTGGGGATATCTTTAGGAACACTTTATCTCCTTCTACAAACTCCAAGGGTCTCCGGTGTCAATCTGCATACGCCTACTGTCTGCTTTAGGCTGCCTTCATCCTTTTCCTTATCATCAAATCTCTGTCGTCTCTTGAATTAGATCAGGTCCCAATAACCTTCGATCTTCCACTTCTTCCCAGCAGATTGGGGATCGACATCTCCTGCCATACAAAGGCTTCAAAGGGTGATATTCCAACAGTAGATTGATGATGTTGTATGCGAATTCTACTAGTGGTAAATACTTTTTCCAGTTGCCTCCGAAATTCAATGTACATGCTCTTAGCATATCTTTTAATAACTGAATAGTTCTTTCTGATTGTCCATCAGCCTGCGGATGTGATGTTGTACTTGGGTGTAGCCTAGAGCCCAAAGCTTCAGATAGGTTGTTCCAGAATCTGGATTAAAACCGTGGATCTCAATCCGACACAGTTGTCTCAGGTACTCCATTAATTTAGAATATTTCCCGGAGATAGATTTTTCTAGCTTATCCATCGAGTAGTTTACTCGAATGGGTAAAAAATATACGAACTTTGTGAGTCGATCAACTATCACCCATATGGCATCATATCCCTGAGGGGATTTAGGGAGTCCTCTTACAAAATCTATGATAATATGACTCCATTTCCATTCGGGGATTTTCAATAGCATTAGAAGTCTCAAAGGTTTCTTGTGTTCAACTTTGACTTGTTAGCATATCAAGCATCTCTGCACGAACTTAGCTATGTCATCCTTCATTTCATCCCACCAAAAATTTGATAGCAGATCCTGATACATCTTGGCTGTTCCGGGATGTGCTGTGTAATGGGTGCAATGGGCTTCCATAATGATTTGCTCCTTGAGTTCATGGTTTGGTGGTTTACATATTCGGCTTCCTCTCCTTAATAAGCTTATTTTAATAGTAAAATCTTGAGCTTTGCCTCTTTGTACCTTTTCAACAATGTTAGTTGTTTGGTCATCTCTTTGTTGTGCTTCCTTGATCTTCTCATAGAGATCGAATTTAACATCAACTTGATTCACCTGATTGATCATCATCATAGGTTCCTTTATTTGAACTTCTATTTAATATTCTCTATTTCTTTCAATAAATTAGCTTGCTGGGTTATTAATGCAGCCAATGATCCTCCGGACTTCCGACTAAGAGCATCTGCAACTGCATTGGCTTTCCCATGATGATAACGAATGGTCAAATCATAGTCTTTCAGTAGTTTCAACCATTTTCTTTAGCACATATTCACTTCTTTCTGGGTAAATATGTACTTTAGGTTCTTATGGTCTATATATATTTCACAAGATACACCATATAGATAATGTCGCCATATCTTCAAGGCAAATATAATTGCAGCTAGCTCTACATCGTGGGTCGGATAATTCTTCTCATGTTTCCTTAGCTGCCTGGAAGCATAAACAATTACTCTGCTGTGTTGCATCAATACACACCCTAGTCTCAACTTTGAGGCATCACTATATATAACATATCCTTCAGCCCTAGATGGCATGGCTAGGATTAGGGCCGAAGTTAGTTTATCCTTCAACTCCTGAAAACTTTTCTCCTGACTTTCTCCCCAATGGAACTTGAGGCCTTTTTTGGTAACTGCGATAATGGTACTGCTAGTCTAGAAAATCCTTCTACAAATCTCCGATAATATCCTACCAACCCTAAGAAAATCTGCACTTCTGTGACATTGGTGGGACGAAGCCAATCCTAAATTGCTTCTATCTTTGCAAGATCCATTGATATCCCTTCTTTAGTTATAATATGACCAAAGGAATCCAACTTTTTCTGGCCAAAACTCACACTTCTTAAATTTTGCATAGAGTTATTTCTCTCTCGATAGTTGTAATACTATTCTTAAGTGTCTCTCATGTTCTTCTTTGCTTCTAAAATAAATTAATATGTCATCAATAAAAACCACCACAGACTGATCTAGATATGACTGAAAGATTCTATTCATCAGATCCATAAATACTGCTGGGGTATTGGTCAGTCCAAACGGCATTACTAAAAATTCATAGTGCCCATATCTGATTCTAGAAGCCATCGTAGATATATCTTCTGGTTTAATCTTTAATTGATGATATCTATATCTTAAATCTATCTTGAAAAATACACTGGCACCTTGAAGTTGATCAAAAGATCATCAATCCTCGGGGGTGGATATCAATTTTTAATAGTGACTGAAATCACTGGAATACTTAATTTATTCTTCATCTGTTCATACACATATTCTGGGGCTCCTTTCAACTTAAAGGTTATCTTCTTCTGATGATAGTCTACACGTGACAACTAGTCCATCCCTAAGATGAGGTCATATTCTATCTCTCCTAGTTTTATTAGATTTGCTTGTGTTTTCATTTTCTCTATAATGATTTCACATCCTTTATAGTAACATAATAGTGATCAATTCAGCGCCTACAGGGGTAGACACCACTAGTTGAAAATTCATAGGTTCAGATTCCTTATTAATTTTTGTTGCAAATGATGAAGAAATAAAGGAGTATGTAGCACCGGGATCAAATAATACTTGAGCAATATTTCTGGACAAACAAATAGTACCTTCAAGTGCTGCATTAGATGCTTGGGTCCCCTGCTGGGTCAAGACATTCATTCTCCCTTGGGCTCTGGGTTGTTATACTGAAGCCTAAGTCATTGCTGGTCGAGTTGTGCTGGCAGGTCGCAAGAACAACTGTTGGTCCTACTGTCGGGCAATGTCTGGGATCTGTCTGCTTGTTCCCCTACCTGCACCAGGATGTCCATGTAAGGTTGGACAATCCTTTCTCATATGACCCAGTTTGCCTCAGGCGAAGCATTGTTTGCTTATTAAACAATTACCGATATGATTGCGGTTGCATCTTGGATACCATATACTTCCTGCAAAGTTGGAACGCGAAAAAGATGCATGTGGTGATCTATGAGAGAACCCTATACCTCTGGGCCATGAGCCTATCATGGTCCTTTGGGTTGGTGTTGTTGAAGATCCAGTACCTCTGCCGAACCTAAAGTTGGATGTTCCAAATCTTGGTATATTAGGATATCAGAGACGCTTGACGGAAAGTAACTCCTTGGCTCTTGTATCCTGATTTTCTTGCATTTCACTTTCAACCTAACGCTTTCTCTATGACCTGGCTATAAATTTGTAGTTGAAAAGAACCAGTTTGCTCCTGATTTCTTGCTTCAAACCCCTCACAAACCGCTTTTTCCTAACTTCCTCTTCAGACACCAACTTCCCAGCATATCTTGATAACTGAGTGAACTTGACTTCATACTGGCTCATTGCCATTTGCTTCTTCTTGAAATTTCATTATAAGTTTGTCCTTTACTACCCTGGTATATACTTTTCATTGAACTTTTTGACTAGAAAGTTTCAAAAGATTTCTTCTTCCAAAGACTTAGCTCTGCTTTTAACCATTTCTCACCAATATTCCGCCTCCCCCCTGTATCATAAAAGACGTAAAAGACACTATTTGATTCTCAGTACATTCCATAACATATAATATTTTTTCAATCTGATGAAGCCACTATTTGTTTGTATTGGGTCAGCTTCTCCTTTAAAAGCTGGTGGGTTCAACTTCTAGAATTGTTCTAGAGCTCTACGTGGATTGCTTATTGTTGCCAGCTGTACCAACCAATCTGGCATTCTGTCAGGGATTTTTTGGTTTTCATTGAGTTGTTCCACCACAATCTCATGGTTAGTCGGGAGATGGACACTCCCGACTGTACTGTATGGTGGGGCATTGTCTTCAAGATTAGTATCTGGTGGTGGAAGATTCAAGTCCATTTATCCCTAAAAGAATAACCAGCTCTTGTTATTAACAATATTCACGATAAAGGCAAGTTTTATATACAAAATACTACTTCTATTTATAACTTCAAATATTTCTATAAGAAGATTTACATTTATATGCTTACATTCATACAAAGTATACAAAGGTATTCATGGTAAGATACATCGTTCACATAAATTCCCTTACAAAACATACAAAACCCTCGTTACCCAAAAGGCTCTAAAATATGCGAGCCATGACATCTTTTTCCAAAAATACTATACACCCCAATCTCCTTCAAGGAGTTATATTATAATTAGTGGAGCTTTCATTCTTACTGTCTTCTTTAGAATTCTCTCCCTTGGGGTCTTCTTCCTCAGGGTCTTCTTCTTCAGGTTCCTCTTCTTTAGGGTACTCACTTTCCATTATAGCATCATCATCGCACCTCCAATAATTATGATCATTATATAGATCCGAATTTTGAGCCCAGCTAGAATTCCACCAAATACCTCCAAAGAATATTCTCCCTTCGGGATCTATCTCATCATCAGGCGTGTCCTCCTGGGCCCAGTCGCTGACAGATTTTCTACGACACTTTTAGCATCACTCACCGTATGCACATTCTCATGTCCCACCAGACCCATCATGTCATCACTATCCATAGGGACAGTAAAGATAATCTCTGGCTGTAACCCTCCGATCCTTGATGTACGTATCATAGATCAGTGCTCGATACGGCATAGAAATTTGATTTGACCTTCTTGGTAGTCAGATTGAGCCAATTTCAATTTCAGATATTATTTTCTAATATTTTGTTTTTTTAGAATTTTTCTGGATTATTTGAAAAATCTCCGAAGTCGGTGTCGACCGATACCGATAATCGGCTTTATGATTTTTAATTCACAAACAGAGTTAAATTTGAGAATCTGCTTTCAAATTATCCTTTAAAATCATATTTTATATTTTCAACCATTTTTGGGGATTTTCTGAATTTATGAAAAATCCGGCCAAACCGGTGCCGTCGAGTATCGACGATACATTCTAGGATTTCTAATTTGCAAACCAGACAATATTCCTTGAATCTGATTTCACCTCAATCCTTCGGATAATATTTTTCATTTTACAGAATTTTTAGGAACCATTTGGAACTAGCCGAATTTGACTCATTAAAATAATATTAATTAAATATTAATTTAATCTTTCTTTCCTTTTCTTTCCCCTTCTCCCCTACACTGAATCTTTCTTTTTCCATCGACTTCTTCCCACCGCTATATTCTCTCTTAACTCTCTCTCCCCAATTCTCTCTCTCTCTCTCTCTCTCTCTTACTCTCTCTTCAACTCTCATCCTAACTCTTTCTTACCTTTCTCTTTCTCACTGTCTCTCTCCCCCCTACTCTATCTATGTTCTTAGCCCAGGGAGGCCAGACCCGCATGCGCGTTTAGGTGGCCAGCGTGCCATCGGGCGCCACCCCCTTTCCTCTGTTTCTCCTCCTCCTTCTCTTCTTCCTCTTCTTCTTCTTCTTCTTCCTGTTGTCCTTCTTCTCCTCTTTCTCTCTACTTCTTTCCGCTCTATCCATCTCTCTCTATCCCTCTATCTTTTTCTGGGCATCGCCACTGACGGGGCAGAGCTGCTGCAGGCGAGGCGAGCCAGCAATGGCGAGGCCGAGGCTGGCTGCCGCCAGCTCCTCCCCCTTCGTCTCTTCCCATCTATCTATCTCTCTCTCTCTCTCTCTCTCTATTGGGTACAAACCCATTAACCCACAAAAACCACCACTCATTTAACCTAATAACCTATCACTTAACTTTGGGTTTGGGTTTCGGATCTAAACTCGACCTGTTAGCCTATATAACCGCATCTAAAATTTATAAAGGTACTTTTTCATAAAATCCCCTGGTAAATTGAAATATCTACAATTTAGATATTATTATTACGTATTTAACCTATTTTATTGATTTTAGTGTTTGGGCTATATCTGGAGCATCCGGACTCCGAATTGAATTCTCGAGTCATTGCGATTGTAGGAAGACAAGCTACACCCCTGTACTAGCTATATGAATGTTTTTATTTTATAATAATATTTTTATCATGTTGAATGAAATTGATTGCTTTATTTAATACAATGTGGTTAATAGTAAATTACTATAAATATCGTTAATAAATTGTAATTATTGATAAATCACTGAAATTAGAAGATGTATGATTACTCTCTAGTCATTGTAGATAAAATAATAACTTAATTTATTTCTGATATACTATAGAATATAGTTGAATTATCAATATAGTGCATAATTCAGATTTATAAATAAATTGATCATTTAATCACGGTGACGTAGGTAGTTATATATATTTATGATATGATATCCATCATGTTAATAATACTGAAATCTTTATAACAAGATAGTAATAAGTTAACACAAGTCCATGTCATCTTGAAACTGGCATCGCTATACGGAATATTCTAATACGCTGGATATTGTATTTCATGTAAATATATGTTATACCAGACACTGTCATTTTATATCCATGTATCACTGTTACACCAATACTGTACACAAGACACGATTATTCTATGATCATGTATCACTGACACACTGGCCACTATTACTGAATGTTCTTGGACACTATTATTTCATATGCTGTATTACTATTACATGGTCACAGTTCTTACAAGTATTAGTACCAGCATTACACGGATACTCTAGGACACGGGACACTGTTATCACATGTTGATACTTATTATATTGAACACTGTTATTGCATGTACTTGTAGACTTGTTGCACGGATCCTGTATTGTACTAATATTATTATTTTATTCAGATATACTGTTACATCGATTCACCTGTATGCATGCGATGATTATCTTTGTATTCCCATTTCATTGAATACTGCTCATGTTGCATGGAATATTGTTACATGAGTATTCATGTATTCCCGTTACATGATTATTTCCCTTTACTGATACTGATATTCCCGATATTCTCGTTATTGGACATGTGAGTTATTGATATGCGCTGTGTGAAACTAAGTGCCACGTGGGTGCAAGCTACGGGGCCACCTCTATAATCCCACATCTCTTGTTTCTCATTTTTCGTTATCTTGTTTCATATCAACAGAGCTCATGTCCTGTTATTGTGTTACATGTACTATGCATTGTTCTTGTTTCTTATATACTGTATAGTTTAAATATAATAAAAACAATATGGGGATGGGGGAGACTTGACGATTGACTAGATCTTGTTGGGGGGATGTCCGGATCCATTATTAGTTCCACTGCAGGAGATGTGATAGTGCTGGCTACAATCTGTTATAGTTCATTGAGCTTCCTGTTTTCTGTCCCCCTCTTAGCGAAGGGCCCTGGCCTCAGCATGTCAGGGGTCTGTTTAGGGTCGTGATCTCGGGTATGCACAGGATACACCAACCCATTAGAGCTCCTTGACCATTGGGTTTTCAATTAACATAATAAAATGGTATAAACAATAGTGACGTCGGGAACGCTTGTTATTTGGTCACTTTCTCATTCGGATCATGGTACCTGTATGCCATATTCGGATGGCTTCGGCCGGAGTGCGGGCTCCGGTATGAACTGGCAGTGGTATGAGACACTGGAAGAGATTGATTAAAATACCAGGTAGTATTAATTGTTATTATTGTATAAATAACATGACTTGCCTGATACGTGTATAATACTATTTAGTTGCACTTGTTACTATTTTTTTTTATTTTATCCACTATCATATCACCTGTATACCTTGTTATACTTCCTGATATTTGTTACACTCCGTGGGGTGGCACACTAATCATGTGCACATACAGTCTGCATTTCATGTATTCTTTTTCATGTATACTCTGTAGACATTGTTACTGTATAATCACATTACTATAGTATAGTTATTCTGCATACTTCATATCTCCATGTTCATATTCATCACAACACCATTATATTACTGTTATTATTAGATTAAACAAGAACGGTAAAGTAAATAAAACTTGCTACATATGATTTATACACTGATGTAATCATGAACTCCTAATACGGTATCATAATACGCATATAAAGAATAATATATACATGATTTAACTTTATTGACGGTAGTAACATAAACCCTCATGATGACTTATCTATTATTTTGATAGCACAGTCCGGATATATAAACTGATAATAATGATATAAAATTGGATACTATTACGGTAATGACATTGTTAGAACATGCTAGGTATTGATACTATTAAAATATGATGCATGTATATTACTCTCTATTGTTATTATTATTATATTATATCACCGGTAACTAATACTATAAGATATTATTATCGTGATTGTATTACTATATTATATATATTACTGCTTCCTTCATTTACCACTTACTAGGTTGCTTTCTGGTGACTCTGAGTTTGCGTGCTCAGGTTTGAGATCCGATATATCGATGTACCAGATATTTTCTGAGATTATTTTGAGATCGTCACCCTTTTTATTTCACAGGTACCTTTGTTATTTGTTTTTGTTATCTTATTTATCTTTATTTTCATATCTGTTATGATCACTGACCCCTTTTGCAGGTATTCTTGTACTTATTTGATGCTAGAATTATTTTGTATATTATATTTATTCCCTATATTGAGGCTTAGCGTACGTACGTGAGGGTATTTTCGCCCTGCGTATGTATGCCGTCATAGCGTCCCCATAACTGTGGAATCAAGGCGTGATAGAGTGGTATCAGAGCCTAGGTTCACACCTGATGTGGGCAACTACCTGCTCGCGTTCTTACCAATAGTACAATCAGATTCATATTAAAATTCAACTGTATCTGAATTTGAGAATTCCAGCGACGAGTACAAGAATACCATTTTGTTGACAATTCACTCCTCGACTCTTCTCTATACCTTAATTTCTGATGTTAACCAGAATAATTTGATTCCCTTCTCGCTTTTTCTTCATCCTATCACTTCCAATCCTTTATATTTAGTTCATGACACCAATTCTCTACCCCGTTTTCACTATCGATAACCGGATGGCGCAGTGGAAGTGTCAGGCCCATAACATTCACGCTTCAAGATTGTAAATATTGTTCTCTCCTGAACCAAAATTTTGAGGATGAAATTTTTTGTAAGGTGGGGGGAAATGTACCCCCCATTCTTGATGTACGTATCATAGTATCAGTGCTCGATACTGTGTACAAAATTGATTTGACCTTTCTGGTAGTCAAATTGAGCTTGTTTCAGTTTTAGATATTATTTTCTAATATTTTAGATTTTTTGAAATTTTTTGGATTATTTTAGAAAATCTCCGAAGTCGGTGTCGACTGATATGGATAATCGGCTCTACGATTTTTAATTCACAAACGGGGTTGAATTTTGAGAATTTGCTTTCAAATTATCCTTTAAAATCAAATTTTCTATTTTCAGGCATTTTGGAAATTTTTCTGAATTTATGGAAAAGCTGGCCAAACTGGTGTCGTTGAGTATCGGCGATACACCTAGGATTTTTAATTTGCAAACTAGAAAGTATTTCTTGAATCGATTTCACCTTAGTCCTCCGGGTAATATTTTTCATTTTACAAATTTTTTGGGAACCATTTGGAATTAGCCAAATTTTGACTCATTTAAATATTATTAATTAAATATTAATTTATTCCTTCTTTCCTTTTCTTTCCCCTTCTCCCCTACTCTGAATCTTTCTTTTTCCACCGACTTCTTCCCATCGCCATACTCTCTCTTAACTCTCTTCCCCCTAATTCTCTCTTTCTCTTTTACTCTCTTCAACTCTCTCTCACCTTAACTCTCTCTCTCTCTCTTCCCTCTCACTGTCTCACTGTCTCTCTCCCCCTCACTCTCTCTCTGTTCGCATCCCAGGGATGCCAGACACGTCGGCGTGCTCCGGTAGCTAGCGCGCCATCGGGCGCCACCCCTTCCCTCATTTTTCTCCTCCATCTCTTCTTCTTCTTCCTCCTCCTCCTGTTGTCCTTCTCCTCTCTCTTTCTCTTTCTCTCCACTTCTTTCCTCTCTCTATCCATCTCTCTCATTCCCTCTCTCTTTCTCTGGGCGTCGCCACCGACGGGGCAGAGCCGTCGCAGGCGACGCAGCGCCGGCTGCTGCCAGCCTCTCCTCCCCTTCGTCTCTTCCCATCTCTATATATATATATATATACATATATATACATATATATATATATATATATATATATATATATATATATATATATATATATATATATACATATATATACATATATATATATAATATATATATATATATATATAATTGGGCACAAATCTACTAACCCACAAAACCACCACTCATTAACCCAATAACTCATCACTTAACTTTGGATTTGAGCTTCGGATCTAAACCCGACCGTTAGCGTATCTAACCCGCATCCAAAACGTATAAAGGTATTTTTTTCATAAAACCCCCTGGTAAATTGAAATATCTACAATTTAGATATTATTATTGCGTATTTAACCCATATTTATTGATTTTAGTGTTTGAGCTATACTAGAGCATCCAGACTCTGAATTGGACGATTCTCGAGTCGTTACGATCGTAGAAAGACAAGCTACATCTTTGTACTAGCTATGTGAGTGTTTTTCTTTTATAAATAATATGTTTATCATGTTGAATAAAATTGATTGCTTTATTTAATACAATGGGATTAACGGTAAATTACTGAAATATCGTTAATAAATTGTAATTATTAACAAATCACTGAAATCAGAAGACGCATGATTACTCTCTAGTCATAGTTGATAAAATAATAACTTAATTTATTTATGATATACTATAGAATATAGTTGAATTATCAATATAGTGCATAATCCAGATTTATAAATAAATTGATCATTTAATTATGATACGGTAGGTAGTTGTATATACTTATGATATGATATCCATCATGTTAATAATACTGAAATCTTTATAACAAGATAGTAATAAATTGACACAAGTCCATATCACCTTGATACTGGCACCATTACATGGAATATTCTAGTACACTGGACACTGTATTTCATATAAATATATGTTATACCAGACATTGTCATTTCATATCCATGTATCACTGTTACACGAATACTGTTACACTAGACACTATTATTCCATGATCATATACCACTGACACACTGGCCACTTTTATCGAATGTTCCTGGACGCTATTATTTCATATGCTGTATCACCTTTACACGGTCACAGTTCTTACACGTATTAGTACTAGCGTTACATGGATACTCTAGGACACATGACACTGTTATCACATGTGGATACTTGTTATATTGAATACTGTTATTGCATGTACTTATAGACTTATTGCATGATCCTATATTGCACTGATATTATTATTTTATTCACACTACTGTTACATCGATTCACCTGTATGAATGCGATGATTGTCTTTATATTCCTATTTCATTGAACATTGTTTATGTTACATGGATTATTGTTACATGAGTATTCCTGTATTCTCGTTGCATGATTGTTTCCCATTACTGATATTGATGTTCCTGATATTCCCGTTACTGGACATGTGAGCTGTTGATATGCCATGTGTGGAACTAAGTACCACATGGGTCCAAGCTACGGGGGCCACCTCTAGAATCCCACATCTCTTGTTCTCGTTTCCCGTTATCTTTTTTCATGTTATCAACAGAGCTCATGTTCTGTTATCGTGTTACATGTACCATACATTGTTATTGTTCCTGATATACTGTGTAGTTTAAATATAATAAATACAACATGGGATGGGGGAGACTTGACGGTTGATAAGATCTTGTCGGGTGGATGTCCGGATCCATTATTAGTCCTACTGCAGGGGACGTGATAGTGATGGCTACCGTCTATTATAGCTCATTGAGCTTCCAGTTTCCTGTCCCCCTCTCAGTGGAGGGCCCTGGCCTTAGCATGCCAGAGGTCTATTTAGGGCCGTGATCTCGGGTATGCACGTGATACACCAACCCGATTAAAGCTCCTTGATCATTAGGTTTTTAATTAACATAATAAAATGGTATGAACCATAGTGAAGTCAGGAATGCTCGTTGTTTGGTCACTCTCTCGTTTGGATCATGGTACCCGTATGCCATATTCAGATGGGTTCGATCGGAGTGCGGGTTTCGATACGAATTGCCAGTGGTATAGGACATTGAAAGAAATGATTAAAATATCAGATGGTACTGATTATTATTATTGTACAAATAACATGACATGTCCGATATATGTATAATATTGTTTCTTGTACTTGTTTACTATTTTTGATTTTTATCCACTATCATGTCACCTATATATTTGTTATACTTCCTAATATTTGTTACACTCCGTGTGGTGACATACTAATTATAACACCCTGTTCCCAGAATACGTACTTAGCTACGTATTCGGTTTTTCCGATCGCATTTTTTATTTACTTCCTGTATTTATTTTTTTGTTTTATGATTTTTATGTGATCATTTTGCATTGGATCCGGATCCATAGACTTGGAGTCAGCCTTAGTCTGAACCGGGGCCTGATCCTAGAGTATTGCTCGATTTGATCTTTCTGGTCTTCTCAGATTTGAACAATTTCAGTTTCAAATTTCATTTTCTAATATTTTAGATTTTCTATAATTTTCTAGAATTTTCCTGAATTAAATTGAAAATCTCTAAAACTGGTGTCGACCTGTGCCGCTGACTAGTCTCAGATTTTTAATTTACAAATGGAGTTGAAATTCTAGAAATGGCTTTCACATTATTTCTTAAAATCATATTTTCTATTTAAATGTATTTTTTGAGATTTTTCTGAATTTATTGAAATTCGGCCGACCCAACAACCATTTCCCTCCATCTCTTTCTCCATCCCAACAACCATAATAATAACTTCACAACTATTTTCTCCTTCCTTTTCTACCAAAACAACCCATTTTCACCATTTTCTTCTCCACCACCACCTACACCCCGCGGCCACCCCAACCACGCCATCTTCCTCTTTCGGAGTGCTTTCCAACGACTATAGCTTCATTCTCTGAAGTCTCGTTTTCATAACTCCAAATTTTTCTTTTGAACTAGACTTGCACCATCACCCACTCCTTCTTTGGGGCTTCGACCGCCCGCCTCCGACCGCCTCCGACCACCTCCGGCCGCCGGCGTCGCCCATCCAGCCATCCCATCCCCCATTTTCCTCCTTTCTTTGTTTCTTTCCTTCTTTCTTCATTTCCTTCTTTCTTTCTTTCCTTTATTTTCTTCACTATTCTCAGCACTCTTCCTCTCCTGTGTCTCTCTCTCTCCCTCCTTCGTTGCGTCTCTCACTCTCTCAATCCCCTGTCTCTCTCTCTCTCTCCTTCTCTTATGATTAAATTGCTAGAGACGCGGAGCTAACCCCCGCGTCCAAGCAATTTCTTAACGCGATCTTCGCGTTTTTGATATCTAACGCGACCATCGCGTTCCTGTATTAACGCGGTTCAGAGCTCACGTCGTGTCCGCGTTCTTTCTTGTGTTATGGCCTAAACGCGAGTCTCGAAAACCGCGTCTGTGGCATATACGCAATGCGACTCTCACGTCTGCGACCCGCATCTCACTCTCATCCCCGCGCCTTCCTATACACACACTCTCTCCTTGTGCACCCTCTCACTCTATGGACTTCTCTCTAGCTCTCTTTCTCTCTTTCCTCTCTCTATCTTTCTCCCTCTTGATTTCCTTCTCTCTCCATCACTTTCTCTTTAACGCGTTTACGCGTTGGTTACATAGAATTCGGAGCTCGGGATTTTCACAGTGTTTTTCAAAGATTTAGGCGAGTGTTCTCGCTTTCCTTTTAGACTTCCCCACTTCGTCGGGTCTACTTGTATTGTCTTATGTATTTGTATCTGGAACTATCACCTTCTGCAGGTACTCTTGCCTTCGGGCCTAACCTCCGGGTACGATCTCTGAGGTTTTAAAGTCCTCTGGACTCTCTCTGTGCTACGCCTGGTAGGCGGACCTAGCGTCAACACTCTACCGCTTACTCCGTTCTAGTGTAGTTACTCCGTGAGTATGGCTTCCTCGTGAGTAGTAGTATGGCGTTCATACGGTTGCTGCGACTCGTGTGTCTAGCTACGCTGTGAGCGGTAACCTCGCCGAGCAAGATAGCATTTAGTGTTGCACATTAGCTTCGCTCCAGCTCTGCTTAGATCCTCTTGGATGTTGCTTGCTTGCTGAATTACTTGCCTGCTAGTTTATCGATTCTTCTATTAATGGTTGTGAAGAGTTTGAAACCTTATACTATTTTTCCAACTGCATGATTTTTGGTATTCGTACCAGTCTTGTATATCGTACTATTTTCTTGAATCGCCTGGTATGTTTTCACTTGATGTGCTAACATATACTATGTTGTCCCTTGTCACCTGCCTGATATCACCCTCATGTCATGTTATCACCTGACACCCGGCATGCTACTACGTGACACTTGCTCCCCGTATGACATGACTTATCACCTGCCATCTATTATGTTTACACATGACCTGTGATTATCACATTTACAGAAATCCTACCGTGTTTTCCTGTATTATATATATTAACCTGTTATCCTGTATTTTATACAGTGACCTGTACTCCTGTTACACCTATATTCATGTACTCCTGAATTTCTGATCATGTTCTGCTCCTGCTTTTCCCGTAAATTGATAATTAAATATTAAATTATAATAAGAGAACTTGCACCCAATTTGGGGGAAACTGATGGGTCCTGAATAGTCATGTTTGTGGTGGTCTTATCGAGTCACGGTGGCCACATACTTGAGGATCTTCTGGCGACCACCAGGGATTCCGTGGGGTGTGCTGGCACCCCTACTCTGTTTATTCCTGTCGAGTATGCACACGCCCTAGGCCTATTTCTATGGGATCTGCGATACTCTATTCCTGTTTGGGAGCATAATAAGTCTCGGTACCTAGCGGTATGTTCCAGCTCAGCACCGGATATTCCTGGTTGTTGTCCCCGCATTTATGGGGCCCACCCTAAGCATGGTTCGTCGAACTTCATCAGTTTCTAAATAACTTGCTCCATAGTTGTAAGTGGAAGTATGTGGAATGGGATGCATGTTGAAGCCTATAACTTAGACAACCCCAATTATAATAAGATGCTAGTATACAATTTGTTGTGTTGTGTTGTTTTGTAATTCGGGTTGTATGCGCTCGGATTATGGTGACATGGGATACATATATATAGATGAGGGTTTCCTTATTTGGATTATTCCTTCGACGTATTAGTCTAATGGAGTCAAGACCTATGCTTGTACGATCAGTTTTGTTCGTAATCGATTTTATTCAGTTTTATCAATTTTATCGTTTTTATGTTAGTTTAGGAGATATTTGGTGTTGCCTTGTCTACTTAATTTATCGCCTCTTTACCCACTCATATCATTTTATATCATGCATATTCCCGGCTTGATATCAATTACTGTTTCTCTACCTGCTCTTGCATTCTTGTGCTCACGACACAGTTTACAAGGCATATTACGACTCGGTTTCACCGATACATGTATGCTTATCTATACACGCCATTTGGCATTAACATCATCACTCGCCGGGGAGTTCAGACTCCCATGGGTCCTCATGTCCAGATCTCGGAAATTAAACTGATGTGGATCTTTTTACTAAGGACCAAGCTTACTTTTGCGGAGTAGGCAGACCAGCTGTAGCTCCTGTCCCTTCCTTGCTCCCCCTGGTTCGCTCACGACAGCTCCTGTCTCAACAGCTGAAGACGTTCTCCCACGTTCTTTCTATTTCCCGTGAACTAGAACGAGGACTGGAGAAGAAGAGCGAGAACTAGGTGCAGAACAAGCCAGTAAAAAGGCCCTTTCAGTTGATGAACGAAGAAGACGCAACCAAGACCATCAACGATCCGATAGACAAGCGACCATTCTGACCTCCCCTTTAGTAGATGATATGCGGGTACTGCCAAAAGCCCGGACACATCCAACGCAATTGCTGAAAGGCTAACGGGCTATGTTTGATATGTGGATCTAACAATCACTCGGTGGGTGATTATCTATTCAAGAGGACCTATCCAACACCACCAACATTTCCAGCATGAGCAGCACCCCCAGCACTTCCAGCCCCACCATTGAGAAGGAACCCAGAACCCATTGACCGAAGAGCTCTCTTCCCCCCCAGCAGTATAATCAACCACAGAGAGGAGCAATAACTAGAGCAGATCATGGCAGAGACCAAGTCTACAACATGACAGTAGAGGCATCAGGCGAAGCAGCAGCAGAATATGCCCAGTATCTAGAACAGGAACCTTGAGGATGTCACTGTAACCGCTACCCCTGATCTTTTGTATTTTGAGTTGATAATCTTTCGTAAATATTCTACTTTATCACTCTCATTGTCGACCCTAGTATCTCCTGTGTTCACCTTCCCCTTATCGAAATTTCGAGGACGAAATTTTATAAGGTGGGTAGAATGTAACACCTCGTTCCCAGAATACGTACTTAGCTACGTATTCGAATTTTTTCGATCACATTTTTTATTTACTTCCTGTATTTATTTTTTTTGTTTTATGATTTTTATGTGATCATTTTGCATTGGATCCGGATTCATGGAATCGGAGTCAGCCCTAGCCTGAATCGGGGGCCCTATCCTAGAGCATTGCTCGATTTGGTCTTTCTAGTCTTCAATTTGACCAATTTTAGTTTCAAACATCGTTTTCCAATATTCTAGATTTTTTATAATTTTTTGGAATTTTCCTGAATTAAATTGAAAATCTCCAAACCGATGTCGACCAGTGTCGCTGACCGGTTCTCAGATTTTTAATTTACAAACGGAGTTGAAATTCTAGAGATGGCTTTCACATTATTTCTTAAAATCATATTTTTCTATTTAAATATATTTTCTGAGATTTTTTGAATTTATTGAAATTCGGCCGACCCGGTGTTGACCAATATCGATGGTGGATTTCAGGATTTTTATTTCAAAACGGGATTGAATCTAAAATCCAATTTTACCAAACATCTTAAAATAATATTTATTATTTTTGAGAATTTTTGGAAACCTTTCCTAGTTACTTCATTTTTCGGGCTTTTTTGAAGTTTTCAGTGTTTTCTCAGATACTGAGACTTTATCCTGATATTTTAGTTTTCTCTTTTTCTCATTCTCTCTCTCCTTTCTCAGATGCGAGGATCATCAGTCTCGGATCTGATCTTAACTGCAGAAGATTCCCTTTCTTTATGATTTAATGCTCCTCAGATCAACTCTAATCAAGTCATCATGACTTTCTCTCTCTTCTTCAAACGCGACTCCCGTGTTTTCATCTGAATGCGGACTTCATCTCCACGTCTGGCTCAAAGTAGCCAGACGCGGGTCTATTTTGGAAGCAGACTTGGCTGTTTTGGGGGAGGGTGGCAAAATTGTAATAATTATTTCTTCCCTTATATATAAACACCCCCCTTTTTTCTTCTCTTCATTTTTTCTTTCTTTCTTCTTCCAGCTAACAAAGGCCAACGGCAGCGGCAACAAACCAGCCCCCTTGGCTGTGTTTTTTTTGGCCATCACCACCACCAAACCCTCATTCCTTCACTCTCCATCATTTCCCTCCATCTCTTTCTCCATCCCAACAGCCATAATACCAACTTCACCACTATTTTCTCCTTCCTTTTCTACCAAAACAACCCATTTTCACTATTTTCTTCTCCACCATCTCTACCACCACCTACACCCCCGCGACCACCAACAACCACGCCATCTTCCTCTCCTCGGAGTGCTCTTTCCAACGAGTTATAGCTTCATCTCCGAAGTTTCGTTTCCACAACTCCAAAATTTTCTTTTGAACTAGACTTGCACCATCACTCACTCCTTTGGAGCTTCGACCGCCCGCCTTTGACCACCTCCGGCCACTTCCGGCCGCCGGCGCCGCCGGCTAGGCCCATCCGGCCATCCCATCCCCCCATTTTCCCTCCTTCTTTCTTTCTTTCTTTCTTTCCTTCTTTCTTCATTTCCTTCTTTCTTTTCTTTATTTTCTTCACTATTCTCAGCACTCCTTCCTCCTCTGCGTCTCTCTCTCCCTTCTTCGCTGTGTCTCTCACTCTTTCAATCCCCTGTCTCTCTCTTTCTCTTATGATTAAATTGTCAGAGACGCAGAGCTCACCCCCCGCGTTCAAGCAATTTCTTAACGCGATCTTTGCGTTTTTGATATCTAACGCGACCCTCACGTTACTGTATTAATGCGACTCGGAGCTCACGCCGTGTCCGCGTTCTTTCTTGTGTTATGGCCTAAACGCGAGTCTCGAAAACCGCATCTGTGGTATCTACGCAACGCGACTTCCACGTCTGCGACCCCATGTCTCACTCTCAACCCCGCGCCTCCCTGTACACGCACTCTCTCTCTCCCTGTGCACCCTCTCTCTCTGTGGACTCGCTCTCTAGCTCTCTCTCTTTCTCTCTCTTTTTCTCTCTCTTGATCTCCTTCTCTCTCCATCACTTTCTCTTTAACGCGTTTACGCGTTGGTTACATAGATTCCAGAGCTCGAGATTTCACAGTGTTTTTCTAAGATTTAGGCGAGTGTTCTCGCTTTCCTTTTGGACTTTCCCGCTTCGTCGGGTCAACTTGTATTGTCTTATGTATTTGTATCTGAAACTAAAACCTTCTGCAGGTATTTTTGCCTTCGGGCCTCCGGGTACGACCTCTGAGGTTTTAAAGTCCTCTGGACTCTCTGTGCTACGCCTGGTAGGCGGACCTAGTGTCAACACTCTACCGCTTACTCCGTTCTAGCGTAGTTACCCCGTGAGCAAGGCTTCCCCGTGAGCGGTAGTATGGCGTTCATACACTCTACCAGCTTCCTGCGAATGGTAACCTCGCCGAGCGAGATAGCATTTAATGTTGCACGTTAGCTTCGCTCCAGCTCTGCTTAGCTCCGCTTGGATGTTGCTTGCTTGTTGAATTACTTGCCTGCCAGTTTATCGATTCTTCTATTAATGGTTGTGAAGAGTTTAAAACCTTACTTATACTAATTTTCCTGAAACTACATGATTTTTCGGTATTCGTACCAGTCTTGTATATCGTACTATTTTCCTGTATCGCTTGGTATGCTTTCACTTGATGTGCTAACATATACTATGATGTCCCTTGTCACCTGCCTTATATCACCCTCATGTCATGTTATCACCTGACACCCGGCATACTACTACGTGACACTTGCTCCCCATATGACATGACTTATCACCTGCCATCTATTATGTTAACACATGCCTTGTGATTATCATATTTACGAAAATCCTGCTGTGTTTTCCTGTATTATATATAGTAACCTGTTATCCTGTATTTTATACAGTGACATGTACTCTTGTTATACCTGTATTCATGTACTCCTGAATTCCTGATCATGTTCTGCTCCTGCTTTTCCCATAAATTGATAATTAAATATTAAATTATAATAAGACAACTTGCACCCGGTTTGGGAGAAACTGATGGGTCCTAACTAGTCATGTTTATGGTGGTCTTATCGAGTCACGCATAGCCACATACTTGAGGGATCACCTGGCGGCCACCAGGGATTCCGTGGGGTGTAATGGCACCCCTACTCCTGTTTATTCCTGTCGAGTATGCACACGCCCTAGGCCTATTTCTGTGGGATCTGTGATACTCTATTCCTGTTCGGGAGTACAATAAGTCTCGGTACCTAGCGGTATGTTCTAGCTCAGCATCGGATATTCCTAAACTGTTGTCCCCGGCATGTACGGGGCCCATCCTAAACATGATTCGTCGAACTTCATCAGTTTTCAAATAACTTGCTCCATAAGTTGTAAGTAGAAGTATGTTGAATGGGATGCATGTTGAAGCCTATAACTTAGACAACCCAAATTATAATAAGATGCTAGTATACAATTTGTTGTGTTGTTTTGTAATTCAGGTTGTATGCGCTCAGATTACGGTGACATGGGATAGAGGTATATAGATGAGCGTTTCCTTATTTGGATTATTCCTTCGACGTATCAGTCTAATGGAGTCGTGACCTATGCTTGTACGATCAGTTTTGCCCGTAATCGGTTTTATTCGGTTTTATCAGTTTTATGTTAGTTTAGGAGATATCTGGTGTTGCCTTGTCTACTTTATATATCGCCTCTTTACCCGCTCTTATCATTTTATATCATGCATGTTTCCGGCTTGATATCAATTATTATGTCTCTACCTGCTCCTGCATGCTTGTATTCACGACACGGTTTACAAGGCATATTATGACTCGGTTTCACCGATACATGTATGCTTATCTATGCACGTCATTTGGCATTAACATCACCACTCTTCGGGGAGTTCTGACTCCCCTGGATCCTCATGTCCAGATCTCGGAGCTTGAACTGATGTGAATCTTTTTACTGAGGATCAAGCTTACTTTGCAGAGTAGGCAGACCAGCTGTAGCTCCAGTCCCTTCCTTGCTCCCCCTGGTTGGCTCGCGGCATCTCCTGCTATCTCGTGAGCGCCCATTTATACTGTTCATACTTGTACATCTCTTGTATTCTCGCATTACGCCTATCGGTGATGTAATATTCTTGTAATATTGTGTCATATCTGGTGATAACTTTGTAATTGTACTCATATGTTGGAATGTATAGTGCACCACGTATTTTAGAACTCTGATTCTTGCCTGTACTGATGCTTAGCGTATATACGTGAGGGTATTTCTGACCTGCGTATATACGTCGCAATAACGTCTCCGTACCCTCCGGATCAGGGCGTTGTACTAATCATGTACACATATACTCTGCATTTCATGTATTCTATTTCATGTATCTCTCTAGACATTGTTGCTGTATAATCACATCACTGTAGTGTGATTATTCTGCATACTTCATATCTCCATGTTCATATTCATCACAACACCATTATATTACTGTTATTATTAGATTAAACAAGAACAGTAAAGTAAATAAAACTTGCTACATATGAATTTTACACTGATGTAATCATGAACACCTAATACGGTATCATAATACGCATATAAAGACTAATATATAAATGGTTTAACTTTATTGCCGGTAGTAACATAAACCCTCATGATGACTTACCTATTATTTTGATAGTACAGTCCGGACATATAAACTGATAATAATGACATAAATATGGGTACTATTGTGATAATGACACTGTTAGAATATACTAGGTATTGATACTATTAAAATATGATGCATGTATATTACTCTTTATTGTTATTATTATTATATTGTATCACTAGTAATTAAATATTATTAGAAATTATTATCGTGATTGTATTACTATATTATATATTACAGCTTCCTTCATTTACCACTCACTAGGTCACTTTCTGAAGACTTTGGGTTTGCGTGCCCAGGTTGAAGATCTGAGATATCGTTATACCAGATATTTTTTGAGATTATTTTGAGATCGTCACCCTTTCCAATTCACAAGTATCTTTGTTAGTTGTTTTTGTTATCTTATTTATCCCTGTTTTCATATCAGTTATGATCACTGACCCCTTTTGCAGATATTCTTGTATTTATTTAACGCTGGAATTATTGTGTATATTATATGTATTCCCTGTACTGAGGCTTAGCATACGTACGTGAGGGTATTTCCGTCCTGCGTATGTATGTCACCATAGCGTCCCCGTAACTGCGGGATCGAGGCCTGATAGAGTGGTATCAGAGCCTAGTTTCACACCTGATGTAGGCAACCACTTGAGTCAATGCTCGGGCTCTTACCAACAGTACAATCAGATTCAGATTAAAACTCATCTGTATCTGAATTTGGGAATTCCAGTGACGAGTACAATAATACCATTTCGTTGAAAACTCACTCATCGACTCTTTTCTATTCCTTAATTTCTGATGTTAACCAGAATAATCTGATTTCCTTCGCGCTTTCTCTTCATCCTATCACTTTCAATCCTTTATCTTTAGTTCACGACACCAATTCTCCACCTCGCTTTCACTATCGATATCCGAGTGGCGTAGTGGAAGCATCGTAGGCCCATTACATTCAGACTCCAGGATTGTAAATATTGTCTCCCGCCTGAACCGAAATTTCGAGGATGAATTTTTTGTAAGGTGAGGAGAAATGTAACCCCCGATCCTTGAAGTACGTGTCATAGTATTAGTGCTCGATAAGGCGTACAAAGTTGATTAGACCTTCTTGTTAGTCAGATTAAGCTAGTTTCAATTTCAAATATTATTTTCCAATATTTTAGGATTTTTCAGAATTTTCTGAAATTTTCTGAATTATTTTGGAAAATCTCCGGAGTCGGTGTCGATCGATACTGATAATCGGCTCTATGATTTTTAATTCACAAATGATGTTGAATTTCTAGAATCTGCCTTTAAATTATACTTTAAAAATCACATGTTTCTATTTTCAAGCATTTTTGGGGATTTTTCTAAATTTATGGAAAATCCGGCCAAACTGATGTCATCGAGTATCGACAATACATTTTAGGATTTTTAATTTGCAAACAATATAGTATTTCTTGAATTTGATTTCACCTTAGTCTTCCGGGTAATATTTTCCATTTCACCGAATTTTTGGGAACCATTTGGAACTAGCCAGATTTTGACTCATTTAAATAATATTAATTTAATCTTTCTTTCTTTTTCTTTCCCGTTCTCTGGATCTTTCTTTTCCACCAACTTCTTCCCACCGCCATACTCTCTCTCCCCCCTAATTCTCTCTCTCTCTCTCTCTCTCTCTCACTCTCTCTCCCCCTAATTCTCTCCTAACTCTCTTCACCCTAACTCTCTCTTTCTTTCTCACTGTCTCTCCCCCCCTCACTCTCTCTGTTCTCAGACCAGGGAGGCCAGACCCGCCGGCTCGCTCCGGTGGCCGGTGCGCCACCGGGCGCCACCCCTTTCCCTCCTTTTCCTCCTCCTTCTCTTCTACCTCTTTTCTTCTTCTTCTTCATCTTCTTCTTCTTCCTCCTGCTGTCCTTGTTCTCCTCTCTTCTCTTTCTCTCCACTTCTTTCCTCTCTCTATCCCTCTCTCTTTCTCTAGGCATCGACATCGGCGGGGCAGAGTTGCCGCCGGTGAGGTGGCGTCAGCGAGGTCGGGGCTGGCTGCCGCCAGCCCCCCTCCCCCTTCGTCTCTTCCCATCTCTCTTTCTCTCTAATTGGGTACAAACCCACTAACCCACAAAAACCACCACTCATTAACCCAATAACCCATCACTTAACTTTGGGTTTGGGTTTCGGATCTAAACACGGCCGGCTAGCCTATCTAACCCACATCGAAAACTTATAAAGGTATTTGTTTCATAAAACCCCTGGGTAAATTGAAATATCTACAATTTAGATATTATTATTATGTATTTAACCCATGTTTATGATTTTCGTATTTGGGCTATATCTGGAGCATGCAGACTCCGAATTGGATAATTCTCAAGTCGTTGTGATTGTAGGAAGATGAGCTACACCTCTGTACTAGCTATGTAAGTGTTTTTCTTTTATAAATAATATTTTTATCATATTGAATGAAATTGATTGCTTTATTTAATACAATGGTATTAACGGTAAATTACTGTAAATATTGTTAATAAATTGTAATTAATTATAAATCACTGAAATTAGAAGATGCATGATTACTCTATAGTCATAGTTGATAATATAATAACTTAATTTATTTCTGATATACTATAGAATATAGTTGAATTATCAATATAGTGCATAATCTAGATTTATAAATAAATTGATCATTTAATTACAGTAACTAGGTAGTTGTATATATTTATGATATTATATTCATCATATTAATAATATTGAAATCTTTATAACAAGATAGTAATAAGATGACATAAGTCCATGTCACCTTGATATTGGCACCGCTATAGGAATATTCTAGTACACTAGAAACTGTATTTCATGTAAATATCTGTTATACCAGACACTGTCATTTCATATCCATGTATCACTGTTACACGAATACTGTTACACTAGACACTATTATTCCATGATCATATACCATTGAAACACTGGCCACTATTACCGAATGTTCCTGGACACTATTATTTTATATGTTGTATCACTTTTACACGGTCACAGTTCTTACACGCATTAGTACCAGTGTTACACGTATACTCTAGAATATGGAACACTGTTATCACATATGGATACTTGTTATATTGAATACTGTTATTACATGTACTTGTAGACTTGTTGCATGGATCCAATATTGCACTGATATTATTATTTTATTCATATATACTGTTACATCGATTCACCTGATGCATGTGATGATTGACTTTATATTCCCATTTCATTGAACATTGTTCATGTTACATGGATATTATTACATGAGTATTCTTGTATTCCTGTTACATGATTATTTTCTGTTACTGATATTGATATTCCCGATATTCCTGTTACTGGATATGTGATCTGTTGATATGCGATATGTGGAACTAAGTGCCACGGGGGTCCAAGCTACGGGGGATACCTCTAGAATCTCACATCTCTTGTTTCCCGTTTCCCCTTATTTTTTTTTCATGCTATCAACAGAGCTCATGTCATGTTATCGTGTTACATGTACCATACACCGTTCTTGTTCCTAATATACTGTATAGTTTAAATATAATAAATACAATATGGGGATGGGGGAGACTTGATGGTTGACTAGATCTTAATGGGTGGATGTCCGGATCCATTGTTAGTCCCACTACAGGGGACGTGGTAGTGCTGGCTGCCGTCTGTTATAGCTCATTGAGCTTCCTGTTTCCTATTCCCCTTTTAGCGCAGGGCCCTGACCTCAGCATGCAAGGGGTCTGCTTAGGGCCGTTATCCCGGGTATGCACGGGATACGCCCACCCAATTAGAGCTCCTTGACTATTGAGTTTTCAATTAACATAATAAAATGGTATAAACAATAGTGACGTCGGGGAAGCTTATTATTTGATCACTCTCTCGTTTGGATCATGGTACCTGTATGCCATGTTCAGATGGGTCAGCCGGAGTGCAGCCTCCATTATCTGCCAGTGATATGATACACTGGAAGAGATTGATTAAATACCAGACAGTACTGATTGTTATTATTGTATAAATAACATGACTTGCCCGATACATGTATAATATTGTTTAGTTGTGCATGTTATTATTTTTGATATTTTATCCACTATCATGTCACCTATATACCTTGTTATACTTCTCGATATTTGTTATACTCCACGTGGTAACACACTAATCATGTACATATATACTCTGCATTTCATGTATTTTGTTTCATGTATACTCTGTAGACATTGTTACTGTATAATCACATCACTGTAGTATAGTTATTCTGCATACTTCATATCTCCATGTTCATATTCATCACAACATCATTATACTATTGTTATTATTAGATTAACAAGAACGATAATGTAAATAAAACTTGTTACATATGATTTATACACTGATGTAATAATGAATACTTGATACGGTATCGTAATCTCATATAAAGAATACTATATAAATGCTTTAACTTTATTGCCGGTAGTAACATAAACCCTCATGATGACTTACCTATTATTTTGATAGCACAGTCCGGACATATAAACTGATAATAATGACATAAAATTAGATACTATTGTGGTAATGACACTATTAGAACGTGTTGGGTATTGATACTATTAAAATATGATGCATGTATATTACTCCCTATTGTTATTATCATTATATTGTATCACTGGTAATTAAATATTATTAGATATTATTATCGTGATTGTATTACTATATTCTATATAGTATTGCTTTCTTCATTTTGCCACTTACTAGGTCGCTTTCTGACGACCCTGGGTTTGCATGCCCAGGTTGGAGATCCGAGATATCGCTGTATCAGATATTTTCTGAGATTATTTTGAGATTGTCACCCTTTTCAATTCATAGGTATCTTTGTTATTTATTTCTGTTATCTTATTTATCCTTATTTTCATATCTGTTATGATCACTGACCCCTTTTGCAGGTATCTTGTACTTATTTAATGCTGCAATTATTGTGTATATTATATTTATTCTCTGTACTGTGGCTTAGCGTACGCACGTGAGTGTATTTTCGCCCTGCGTATGTACGTCGCCATAGGGTCCCCGTAACTACGGGATCGGGGCATGACACAGGATCTATCTCATCCGACTCATAATCCTAGTCCATATTGTTGATATCCAACTCAAACTTTATGACTCTGAACTATCGAAAGATAATCCAGACGTATCAGAACCTCCCATCTGCAGAAGTAAGAGAATCATATCAGGCTCTGTTATCTCCAAAACCTTGAAAATTTATATGTAAAATATGTGTATACATATCATAAAATCTATAATTCTTCTCCACACTCAATCCTTTTAGTTTCCAACTCCTTAGGCTTATTATTGGACTCAGATGTTCTTACCTTCTCAATTAACTCTGACTTGCATGATATTTTAGTTGCTCTTCTATTTCAGTGCCTCATAACACTGGAGATCCATACAAAGAGCCCGCATCCCTGGCAGGATCCATTCGAATCAAGGTATGCATGTACCCGAATTCGAACATAAGAGAACAATTAAATATTCCGCCTTTCAGGGTTAATTATATACATAAGAACCCACTGCCCCTTCATACTATTCGCATCAATTATACAAACATACATACAAGTTGCACACACTTACACAATCAATTTTTACTTACCACATCTATCTAAACTAACCTTATCTAAACTACGACTCTGATGCCAACTGTAATAGTCCCAGTTTCTAAATATAGGTAGTCAGATAACTTCCAGTTTAATCATAATCTCCGTATTTTATCAAAAATTTTGACAGCTTCTCCCCTAATATTTGACTTTGTTATAATACAATACATCAATTTTTCAGCTCACATGACCTACTTATACCAAATAACAATTTCGGCGCACACGGCCTACTCTTCTTCATGTATATGTATACAACCAAAATCCACAATCTCATTTTATAATTTCACATATTTTACTTCCACCAAATGTAACGTAGTAATTCATAACACCAACAAAATCAGTTCTATTCCCATCATTACCAAGTGAAACAACTAGTTTCAGTCCCAAAATATTACATATACGAGATGTCCCTAGTCCGGAAAATATCACGAGTACCAGATACATATAACCAGTGTCATACATACATACATACATACACAAGTTAGAAGAGTTCTCAAAAGGAAAGCAAATATGTAAAGATGACTAGCACAAGCAAAACATGAAAAGTGTGTCGTTCAACTCATCACTTAGTTCTTCCGAGCTAAACCGGCCCCTTAACTTTATCCAAACCTGAAATATATAGAAAGAGAAATGGGGTAAGCTCGACAGCTCACTGAGTAAACCATGCTAAAATTTGGTAAGCTAAGAGTTCCATTTTATTCAGAACCTTTAGAAGTGATCTACATAGCTTTTATATGAATTACTATAAATTTTCACCCTGTAATGTGAATCACTCCTATCTATTCACATAGACTTCACAATTATTATCTAGATGTCTCAACTATCATGAATTTCTCCTTTTATTAATTCTTAATTATCTTTACTCATACAACTACAAGTTAAAGCTTATGTGTAGGTTTACTATGTGTATATTCTTACGTGTATGCATATAGCATCACATCGAACAGTTGATAACTTTGTTAATTTAGATATTCATTTTACTTACAAATCTCTTGTTACACAACATCATAATAAGGCAATACATGATAATATTTGTTATTTGGCATATGCATACATAGTTCATGAAAATGTGGTTCAATTCTCTGCCTTCCTCCTCCTACAGGCTCCCGACCGGCCCCTTCCTCCTGATATACATGTAATGCATGCATGCATGTATGGATGTATGTATACATACATACATACATATGTGTGTGTGTGTGTGGGTGTATAGATAGATAGATAGACATACTTTTTGCCCATGCATTGAGTTTAGAATGTTCACATATGGTCATGTCTTCCTTAAATTTGTCAATATAGCATAATGCTAGAAATTTAACCATATCTCAATATTAGTTCTATTTATAAAATCAGGAAAAAGTCATTAGTTGGTTACTTCTAAAATTCTACTACCGGGCTACCATTTTGATTTATTCATTTAGGAAAATAATAATAGCTTCATGATACTAGATTACTTCAATGATACATGAAATTGTCTCCGAATTCCTCTCAATTCCTTATCGATTCATATTTTATTTACTCCGAATGTATTTACTCGGAATGTAGTAATGCCAAGAACTTGATTTATGGGTATGATAATTTACTCACAAAGTTTTCGACGAGCGTTCTGAAGAGTGATCCCATCTGGAATCCTCCCTCGTATCGCAATTCTAATCATGAATAGGCCTAGGTTTAATAGTTGATGTTAATTCAATCTCAAATTCAAGGGGATTTTAATGATTTACCTTCAATTATAATCTGGTATAAAAATTTAGTTTGAGTTAATCCCTAGAGTTGACGATCTCTCGCTCGACGGAGCTCGAATTTCGGTCACCACGAACCCCGCTCGTCACCACCAACCCCTCCCCTCCTTCCCGGCCCTGACCACACCTACCCAGGCTGCTCGTCGTGTCGCCCACGCTGGCCCGCCGCGCCGCTCGTCGTGCCGCCCACACCGACCCTCAATGGTCGGTGCTGTTGCGGCTAGGAGAAAAGACAAGAGAGAGAGAGAGAGAGGAAGAAAGAAAGCAAAAAGAAAGAAAGAAGAAGGGGAGTTAGAGTTTACCTTGATCTTGATCCAAGAAAGAGGGAGAAATGGGTGGGATTTTGTTTCTCAGTAGAAGGAGGAGAAGAAGCTGAAAGGTTTAGGGAAATGGGAGAGACATAAATGGGGTTTTGTTTTTTACAATTCTTTTTATTAATTAATTTTCTAAAATTTACATGGTTATGCCACCTCACCAACCCAATTTTCCAAGCATCCATAAATGCCCACACCTCATCTCCACCCCTCTTCACTTTAATCCAGCACAACACCATAATTAATTAAAATTTAATTAAGTAATTGGGAATTACGAGTGAATACATGTAAATACATGATTAAGTATATTTGGAGCTTGAAATACTAGTGTACACCATATGTATCAAATCATTATAACATTTTATACACACCTATGTGAAGTTTATTTCTTAGTAATAGCACATTTGTCTATGACTATTTCCCCTCGCATACACACTTATTTAGCAAAGTATGCATTTATATGTATAAGAATATATGCATGCATATAAGTATATCTTGTATTCACATAGTATTTCTAAAAATTTAAAATTCTAAATAACTGACGTTGTGGTTATATGAGTTATTTATCATAAGTACACCAGGTTATTTTTAAATAAGTCATAAACTCGAATTAATTAGGACCAGCTGTTACATCTCACCTCACCTCACCTCGTCTTCATCTTGTGAGGCTTCCCTTGCTTGCGCCCGCATGCGCACTCGACGAGGCCTTCAGAGTGTCCGTCGAGCACTGCTGCCCTTAGGTTCGAGAAGCCTCAAGAAGCTTTGATCAGTAGGGTCATTTTGAGTCTTCTATCTTTACCTTAGGTTGTGCCTCCTGTGAGTTGGGAAAACATCATCCTATCTCTTTTCCGGGTCAAGTCAATAACCGTAATAGTTTTACATTTGAGTTAGTTCATTCTGATGTCAGAGGTCTTAATCATGTGCTTTCAGTTAAAGGCTTTAGATATTTTCTCTTTTTTGTTGAAGACTTCTCTCGCATGACTTGGCTTTATTTGCTAAAAGAGAAGTCTGAAGTCTCTAGTGTTATCAAACTTTTCTTCAATGAGATAAAAATTCAGTTTTCTACCTCTATTAGTGTATTTTGTACTGATAATGTCTTGGAATATGTGAAAAATAATGTGTCTTTTTTTTATTCTAAGAATGAGATTATTCATCAAACTTCTTATGCTACACCTCCTAACAAAATGGTATTGCTGAACGCAAACACAAATACATCCTAGATATTGCTAGAAACATAATGATATATATGCATGTTTCGAAGTATTTGTGAATCGATGCTATAATAAGTGCTTATCATTTGATTAATAAGATGCCTTCTTCTGTTTTTCATGGTAAAGTTCCTTTTCGTGTCTTTATCCTAACAAAGTTTCTTTTCTATTGCTCCTCGTGTTTTTGGCTATACATGTTTTGTTCAGGATTTGTCTCCTAGTTTGGATAAACTATCTCCTCGGTCTATCAAATGTGTCTTTGTTAGGTATTCTAGAACTCAGAAAGGATATTGGTGCTATAGTTCTTCTAACTGGAAGTATTTTGTGTCTGTAGATATCACATTCTTCGAGTCTATTCCATACTTCTCTCCACCAGTCTTGTTACTGCATCTGAGTCTATCCCTCTTCCACCATCTGTTTCATTACCTGCACTTCCTCCTGATGTCTCTTCGTCAGTGTCACTGGTAAATATTACAACGCCTCCTGCACCACAGCCTTTGAAGGATTTCTGATATGTCTACACTCGTCGATAAAAAGTTCCTGCCTCGAACCAGTTCTGATCGATTTCTCTTCTCCAGTGAAAAGTCCACCTCTTTAGCCATCAGCACCTCCCTCTGATCGTGATGTTCCTATTGCCCTCTGCAAAGGTAAAAGGACCTGTACTAATCATCCTATTTTTCATTTTGTTTCTTATAATCATCTTATCCCTCTTTTCGCCAGTTTGCCCTTCCCTTGTCTTCTATATCTATACACAGGTCATATGAGGAGGCTATTTTGGTACCTTCTTGGTAGCCCATAGATGAGGAGATATATGCTCTTGTTTCTCAAAGAACTTAGGAGTTGATATCTGCACCCATAAATATTGTTGTTGTGGGTTGTCACTGGGTATATACTTTGAAATATCACTCAGATGGTTCGATGGATCAGTATAAGGCCAGAGTTGTTTCCAAAGATTATACTCAGACCTATGGTGTGGATTACTTTGAGACTTTTTTACTAGTTGCCCGGTTGAATTTCATCAGGATTCTATTTTCTATTGTTGTCAATTTGTCGTGGCCTTTGTTCCAACTAAATATCAAAAATGCCTTCTTGTATGGTGATTTGAAGGAGGAGGTTTATATGGAGTAACATTCGGGATACACTGCTCATGGAAAAAAAAAAAAAACCCGATGACATAGTCAGCCCAATGGCGCTGCTGAAGGGACTGGAAGTACGGGTCTAAGATGACTCGATTCCACGAGGTGCAGATGGATTTGAGTCGAGTCGAGCAGCTTCAACGGGGAGACGGGAAGAGTTTCGGTGAGAAGATCATCGTGGAAGGGTGGAATTGCTTGTTGGCCCAAAAGGTTACACTCTCCATTTGTTTTTGGTTTTGATGATGACAAACCAAATATGAGCTATTTGGTACTAATAAGTTTGTTAAGATGAGTTTCAGGTTTGTACCATTTTTGGAGGCCATTGCTTGCTATTGCAACAACTTCTAGGTTCATGAAGCTATGAAGGCATATTGCACATCAAGGAAGGATCATAGAAGAAGAAGGCTCTAGCAAGGATAGCATGGCTCAAAAATTGTGAAGATTGCTATGCATACTTTATTTTTTAGTTTTATAGTTTAGAAGTTTGTTAAAGAATAGTGGATAGGTTTGAAGCTCTATCACACACGTTTTTGCGCACATGTTCATTCCAAAATAATTTCTTATAAATTATATAAAAATATTTTTGCCTACAAATTTTTGCCTACAGATACATCTTTATATTTTATACTATTCCCTGTTCAAAAGTATTTTTGATAAAATTAAAATCCTCTTTGTTTTCTTTTCTAAAATTGATTTTTGACCTGATCCGGTCGACCGGGGCAGTCAACCGAGTCTGTGTCAGTCTGGTCCGGTCGACCGGACCAGTCGACCGAGGTTCTGGCAGATGCACGTATCCGTGTGCATGTCTGTCGGTCGACCGACACGGTCGACCGGACTATAGTTTTTGCTCTCTGGTTTTTCCGGTCGACCGGGTCGGTCGACCGAATGCCTGTAACGGTCAAAATTTTGAACTAGCGGTCGACCGCACCGGTCGACCGAGCTAGCCGTTGAACAGTAACGGGCAGTTTTTAAAGAGCTGTTTATTTTTGTCTTTTTGTGTTTAAAATTAGTTTAATTAATATATTCAGAACTAATTGCCTCCTAAACTTCAGTAATTATGTTTTATCCCTAAACCCTAGCCCTCTCCTATAAATAGGGGTGTTTGGGGAGAGATTTGTTACAACAATTATTGCTACAAAATTCAAAAGTTTAAGGCTTTCAAAAGTTCTTGGTTTTTGTGCTAAATTCTCTCAATTTTCTGAAGGGTTTTCAAAAGTTTTTCTCTGATTTCAATTTCTTTTCCTTACACACAAAAGAGCTTCAATTCTACTCATTATTCTCTAAGGACCTTTGTAAGGGAAGAGATTTTTGAAAGAGAGAGTTTGTGGTCTTGTGACTACTCAGAGATTCTTGTGATTGTAATTGTGGAGTTGGGTACTCCGGTTGTAATTGTTCTTTGTGATAGTGGAAGTAGCTAGAATCCTTCTGGGGAAGGGGGAGTAGAGCTGGGTGCTCGAACCTCGATAACATATCCTTGTGTTTGCGATTGGTTTACTTTCTTGCACTCTTTATTTTACTATACTTGCTCTTATTCTTGCTCATCATAATCATTGTCATATTTACTTGCTTGCATTCATCTTGTGAATCTTGATTGGTAATTGTTGTAGCTTTAAATTTTTAATTTGCCCCTTGATTAGCATTGTCACCTATTCACCCCCCCTCTAGGTGACTTTTCAATTGGTATCAGAGCTTGGACTCTAGGTTTGGCTTAACATCCATAGAGAGATCCTTAAAACTTGCTAATCAACATTTTCATTTCATTCATTCATCACTAGTAAACATGGCCAACAACATTAAATCCCCACCTAAATTTGATGGACTTAATTTCCCAATTTGGAAGGTTAGGATGACTATATTTTTGCAATCTTTGGGTAGCTTAGTAGCCAAGTCCTTTACCAAACCCTATGAAGCACCCGATGGTGATGAGAGCACTTGGACCGACCTTGACTTTAAACTATATGAGGCTAACTCCAAGGCCCAAAACTCCCTATTAACCGCCTTGAATGAGGATGACCTTACACGGGTAATTCATTGCCAATCCGCCTATGAGATTTGGCAACACTTATTGGTCACACACGAGGGGACTTCACAAGTCAAGAGAGCTAAGATAGATCTCTTGAGGTCCCAATATGAGTCATTTAAAATGCTTGATGATGAGTCTATTGATAGTATGGCTACAAGGTTTACTAAAATCACTAATGGTCTTTCTTCCTTAGGTGATGACATCTCCAACGATCAAAAGGTGCGGAAAGTAATTCGGGCTCTTCCTTCATCATGGGAGATCAAGGCCACCACCTTGAAGGAGTTGAACGACAAGGACGAGATGGACCTCATTAGTCTCATCGGGAACCTAAAGACCCATGAGATGGAGAAGAAGGCAAGAGAAGAGGCCACTACTTCAAAGAAGAAATTTATAGCCTTCAAAACTTCATCCACCAATGATGACGATGAAGATGACGAAGAAGAAGATGAGGAGCTTACTCTACTTGTTCGCAACGTCAAGAGGATGTACCGGAAGAACAAGCTCAACTTCCGGAGAAAATTTGAAGGCAAAGAGGAGCGGAGGATCATATGCTACAATTGTCGCAAACCCGGACATATCATGGCAGATTGTCCGGAGTTCAAGAAGAAAATGACTTCCTTCTTCAAGCCAAAGAAACCGGTGGAAAAGAAAGCTTACAAAGCTACGTGGGATTCGGAAAGCGAGTCCGAAGAGGAGGTGGATCAAGCTAATATGTGTTTCATGGCAAACACACCCAAGGTAACCCCTCAATCCCTTGATGATGAAGATGATGATGTAAGTAAGGAAGTTCTAGTGCATGCTTTTGTAGAACTTTCTGAAACTTATGATAACAAGAAACTTGAATGCATAAAATTACAAAAAGAAGTTGCTTTTCTTAAGAATGAACTTGCTATGGTTTCTAAAGAAAAGGATAATATTTCTTCTAATCTCATTTCTATACAAAAAGAATTTAATGCCTACAAAGTTTCTTGTAAAGCAAAATCTCCTATTATTGATGAACAAGAAATTTCTTCCTTTAAGTCAAAAATGAATGATTTTGAAAGAGTTTTAAATGATTGTGCTTTTAATACCAAGAAACTTGAGAACATGTTTTCTAAAAAGCACACTTCACATGCTAACACTTCACAAGCTAAGAATTCTCATGCTCACACCACTCATGCTAAAGTTTCTCATGCTCACAAATCACACACTCACTATGCTTTTAAATATGGTAGAGTGTATAGATGCACATATTGTGATAAAAATGGACATTTAGCTAAGTTTTGCTATGATCAACTAAATAGAACAAATAATCTTGTTTGGGTTCATGACACTAACCCTAGAGGACCCAAGAAAATGTGGGTACCAAAATTAAGTCTTAAATTGTTTGATGTAGGTACACACCAAAGCTCCAAGACGTAGGGAGCGGTGGTACCTTGATAGTGGTTGTTCAAGACACATGACATGGGACATCAACAACTTCACAACCCTATCAAGGTACATGGAAGGTGGCACCGTCACCTTCGGGGATGACTCCAAAGGAACTATCATCGGTATAGGTAACATTCAAATTGGTGCATCTCCTATTATTGAGAATGTTGTTTTAGTAGATGGTTTAAAACATAATTTGCTTAGCATTAGTCAACTTTGTGATCGTGGACTTAAAGTTATTTTTTATGATACTTCTTGCAAGATTTTTGATGTTAAATCCGATGTTTGTATTCTCACCGGTTTTCGTGATAACAATGTTTATATTATTGACATGCTCAATTTAGATTGTTCTACTAAATGCTTGAATGCTTTTGATGAAAATTCTTGGCTTTGGCATAGAAGACTAGGACATGCATCTTTTGACCATATTTCTAGGATTAATTCAAAGGAATTGGTGAAGGGTATACCTTGCTTGAATTTTGAGAAAGACCGCATTTGTGGTGCGTGCCAACTTGGGAAACAAACCAAGTCTTCCTTTAAACCAATCAAGGATATCATGTCAACTAGGCCTTTAGAATTAATTCATATGGATCTTTTTGGACCAACTAAAACTAAGAGTTTAAATGGAAGTAGATTTGCATTTGTTTTGGTTGATGATTTCTCCCGTTTTACTTGGTTTTCTTTTTGCAAAATAAAGATCAAACTTTTTCTCATTTTAAGATTTTTCGAAAAAGAGTTGAAAAAGAAAAGGGTTTTCCGATTTTGAGAATAAGGAGTGATAGAGGTGGTGAGTTTATTAACCAACTCTTCATGACTTATTGTGATGAAAAGGGAATTAAGCATGAAATGTCTTGTCCTAGAACTCCACAACAAAATAGAGTTGTAGAAAGGAAAAATAGAACACTTCAAGAGATGGCTAGGACAATGATAAGTGAGTATGACCTCCCTCAATATTTATGGGCCGAGGCCGTAAACACCGCATGCTATATATCGAATCGTATTTATTTATGCAAAAATTCTTCTAAAACATCTTTTGAAATGTATCATTCCAGAAAACCAAATGTTGCATATTTTAAAGTTTTTGGATGCAAGTGTTTTGTTTTAAATACTAAGGATAATTTGGGTAAATTTGATGCTAAGGCTTATGAAGCTATCTTTGTTGGATATTCTTCTACTAGCAAAGCATATAGAGTTTTCAATAGATCTACACTTACCATAGAAGAATCCATGCATGTTAAATTTGAAGAATCTAATGTGGTTGTTGAGAATGTTGTAGAGATTGAACCATTAGGTGAAGACATGGAGAGACTATCCTTGAAGGACTCACCTGCTCAAGAAGAAAAGCTAGATCCTATTGGTGAAGTTCAAGAGGATAAGGAGGAAAGCTCTCAACCGCTTCCTAAAGCTTGGAGATACGCTACAAATCATCCGAAGGAGCTCATCTTGGGTGATGCATCTAGAGGAGTCACTACGCGCTCCAAACTCCATGACCTATGTGGTAACTTTGCTTTCATTTCTCATTTTGAACCCAAAGGCATTCTCGAAGCCGAGACGGACCCATATTGGTTGCTTGCCATGCAAGAGGAACTCAATCAATTTGAGCGCAACCAAGTTTGGCACCTTGTTCCTAAGCCCCACGATAGACCAATAATTGGTACTAAGTGGATCTTTAGAAACAAGATGGATGAGTCCGGAAATGTCATTAGGAATAAAGCTAGGTTAGTGGCCCAAGGTTACACTCAAGTTGAAGGAATTGACTTTGAGGAGACCTTTGCACCCGTAGCACGGCTTGAAGCCATACGGATGACACTAGCTTTTGCATGTTTTAAAAATTTTAAACTTTTTCAAATGGATGTAAAAAGTGCATTTTTAAATGGTTTTATTAATGAAGAAGTTTATGTTGCTCAACCTCCCGGTTTTGTTGATCATGTTCATCCCGATTTTGTTTTTAAACTTGATAAAGCTTTGTATGGATTGAAACAAGCTCCAAGAGCTTGGTATGAAAGGCTTTCTAGTTTTCTCATTTCAGATGATTTTGTTAAAGGCAAAGTAGACACAACTCTTTTTACTAAGCATGTTGATAATGATATTTTAATTGTGCAAATTTATGTTGATGATATAATTTTTGGATCTACTAATGAGCTTTTGTGCAAGGAGTTTGAAAAGGTAATGCAACTAGAATTTGAAATGTCTTCCATGGGTGAGCTTAATTCTTTCTTGGACTCCAAATCAAGCAATTGTAAGACGGAACCTTCATTAACCAAGCCAAGTACGCAAAGGAGCTAGTAAAGAAGTTTGGGCTTGAAGGATCAAAGGCTTGCAACACTGCAATGGCAACTACAACCAAGCTTGATAAGGACGAACAAGGTAAAAATGTTGATATTAAATTATATAGAAGCATGATAGGAAGTCTTTTATATTTAACGGCAAGTAGGCCGGATATCATGTTTAGTGTGTGTCTTTGTGCTAGATTTCAATCGTGTCCTAAAGAGTCTCATCTTATTGCGGTAAAACGCATTATTCGTTATATTAAGGGCACAATTGGAATGGGTCTTTGGTATCCGAAAACTAGAGATTTTTCAATGACTAGTTATTCGGATGCCGACTATGCGGGTTGTAGAGTAGATAAAAAGAGCACTAGTGGGACATGTCAATTTCTTGGTAATTGTCTTGTTTCATGGTCCTCTAGGAAGCAAAATTTCGTAGCTCTCTCAACCGCCGAGGCGGAGTATGTTGCCGCGGGGGCTTGTTGTGCACAAGTCCTTTGGATGAAACATACTCTCCTTGATTTTGATTTGCACTTTGATCATATAAAAATATTTTGTGATAATACTAGTACTATACACATGACCAAAAATGCAAATTAACATAGTAAGACCAAGCACATTGAGATTAGATATCACTTTCTTAGAGATCATTTTGAGAAAGGTGATATAGATATTGATTATGTTTCCACGAATTTACAACTAGCTAATATTTTCACTAAACCTCTTGATTTTGCTAGATTTTCGTTTATTTGTGGAGAACTTAATGTATGTATTATTGAATAGGCATGTTTTTCATAACCCTTTTTGATGTATGACAAAAAGGGGGAGAATAAGTTTACATGGACAAAGATAAGTTCATTTGGTCTTGGTTCCATATGAATTTATATGTTTTGGTTTTAATAAGTTTTGATATGAGAGTTTTGTGTTTTATGAAATTGAGAAATCTTGTATTTTGTTTCTATTGGTATTGTTTCAATTTGGTTTTATTTGATATCTTTTCTATGAATTCTTGTGTTTTGAGTTGTTTTGAGTTTAATTATATAGCACAATTTGAGGGAGAGTTTTCTCCTCCCCTATATTTTTGTTTATAACCTATTTGTTTTGTCATCATCAAAAAGGGGGAGATTGTTGGCCCAAAAGGTTACACTCTCCATTTGTTTTTGGTTTTGATGATGACAAACCAAATATGAGCTATTTGGTACTAATAAGTTTGTTAAGATGAGTTTCAGGTTTGTACCATTTTTGGAGGCCATTGCTTGCTATTGCAACAACTTCTAGGTTCATGAAGCTATAAAGGCATATTGCACATCAAGGAAGGATCATAGAAGAAGAAGGCTCTAGCAAGGATAGCATGGCTCAAAGATTGTGAAGATTACTATGCATACTTTATTTTTTAGTTTTATAGTTTAGAAGTTTGCTAAAGAATAGTGGATAGGTTTGAAGCTCTATCACACACGTTTTTGCGCACATGTTCATTCCAAAATAATTTCTTATAAATTATACAAAAATATTTTTGCCTACAAATTTTTGCCTACAGATACATCTTTATATTTTATACTATTCCCTGTTCAAAAATATTTTTGATAAAATCAAAATCCTCTTTGTTTTCTTTTCTAAAATTGATTTTTGACCTGATCCGATCGACCGGGGCAGTCGACCGAGTCTGTGTCAGTCTGGTCCGGTCGACCGGACTAGTCGACCGAGGTTCTGGCAGATGCACGTATCCGTGTGCATGTCTGTCGGTCGACCGACACGGTCGACCGGACTATAGTTTTTGCTCTCTGGTTTTTCCGGTCGACCGGGTCGGTCGACCGAATGCCTGTAACGGTCAAAATTTTGAACTAGCGGTCGACCGCACCGGTCGACCGAGCTAGCCGTTGAACAGTAACGGGCAGTTTTTAAAGAGCTGTTTATTTTTGTCTTTTTGTGTTTAAAATTAGTTTAATTAATATATTCAGAACTAATTGCCTCCTAAACTTCAGTAATTATGTTTTATCCCTAAACCCTAGCCCTCTCCTATAAATAGGGGTGTTTGGGGAGAGATTTGTTACAACAATTATTGCTACAAAATTCAAAAGTTTAAGGCTTTCAAAAGTTCTTGGTTTTTGTGCTAAATTCTCTCAATTTTCTGAAGGGTTTTCAAAAGTTTTTCTCTGATTTCAATTTCTTTTCCTTACACACAAAAGAGCTTCAATTCTACTCATTATTCTCTAAGGACCTTTGTAAGGGAAGAGATTTTTGAAAGAGAGAGTTTGTGGTCTTGTGACTACTCAGAGATTCTTGTGATTGTAATTGTGGAGTTGGGTACTCCGGTTGTAATTGTTCTTTGTGATAGTGGAAGTAGCTAGAATCCTTCTGGGGAAGGCGGGGAGTAGAGATGGGTGCTCGAACCTCGATAACATATCCTTGTGTTTGCCATTGGTTTACTTTCTTGCACTCTTTATTTTACTATACTTGCTCTTATTCTTGCTCATCATAATCATTGTCATATTTACTTTCTTGCATTCATCTTGTGAATCTTGATTGGTAATTGTTGTAGCTTTAAATTTTTAATTTGCCCCTTGATTAGAATTGTCACCTATTCACCCCCCCCCCCCCCTCTAGGTGACTTTTCATTGCTTGCATTGTGGTCTTGATCGATCTGCAAGGAGAGAGTAGGAGTATCAATCTATAATTAGTACATATTGAAATTTATGTAAATCTAATTTAAATCTTTGAGTCCAAAATTAATTGGGGTTCTCATAATAGAAAAAGGCTTATGTGAAACTATGTTTTCGGTTTAATTGAAAAGGAAACCTACCAAATTATAAGGCTAAATTGCACTAAAATACTTCAAAGTTTAATCAATGTTGTATATATATACCTTATTGTTTTTTCCCCTGGGCTTAAATACCCTATTCTTTTATTTTTTACTCAATACTTGTAAATAGTTAATTATTAAAAGTTGAAGATGAAAATGCCCTTAGAATGAAAAAAACTTGTCCCCACAAATTATTTTGCCAATTTTTCTTTTACTTCATCTGCAATATACCCTCTCTCATTGGAAAAAAAAGGATAAATATTAAAACTCTAAATCCCCAACCCTATCACATGTTTTTAATTACTTACTTTAGCACCTTTGTAGCATTAGAAATTTAGTTATTATTTAGTTACCTAATCATCAAACCAAATGATATATAGGCCAATTCAACAAATCTCAACTAAAGTCTATTTCCCTTAGTTATAGAAGCTAATGGGAGTGATAAGTACTATCATAAATGTGCAATCATATATGTGACATTTTTTCTTCTAATCTAACTTTTATTCCATATAAGCATTTGAAGCAATCTATCTATCAAGACCAAGCAATTTACCTCAATATTTAAAGTTAGATTTCATAAGCCTCTGTCCATCACAATCCACTTTGATCTCTCAAGGCCCAGAGTTAAAGAGTTCAAAGAATTTGGCTTGTGATAACTCTTCTCAATTTTTTTGATCCAGAATGAATAATTGCAAGTCCATATTGCAATTATTAATTTCAGACTACATTATAGATATGTGAAGTTCAATGCTAATATCAAACTTATGTCAGTTTTCATAAAACAGATGTTCCCTTGATAAAAACTTGGTGGTTCAATGTTAGAGATGGTTGAATTGAATTTGTGGTGTTTTAATTTTAATGAAAGGTTCAGTAATGATATTTGTTGGTGCTATTTGATAGTATCGTGTCAATTCCTCTGTCTTATAGTTTTGCTTTTGGTGATGTTTATCTTGAAGTCTCAATTAATAGTAGCTTTGATAAATTTTATCTTAATATTTTTTTTCTTTGTTCTCAAGCTTGACTTAACAATTATGTAGCTAGTCTTCTATTACATTATGTGGTAAGATTGTATAGATTATGGAAAGAATGATATTTGATTGCAGTATCTTTGAACTACTTTGAATTTTGCTATTATTAAAACCGGTTATCTAATATGAAATGGCTAATTATCCTTTTCAGAATAATAATTTTGTTGTTGGAGAAGAATTTATCAATTGATATGCCAATAGAAAATAAGGTAAATTGTTGATACTATTTTTAGATTTGCATAAAATATTAATGTTTTTAAGTGATATATACATGGAACCGAAAAAATGAGAAATTATTACACTTTTTTGTGTTAAATTGCTATTAGAAGGAAAAAGGTGAAATGAAAGGTAAATAAAGTAACTATAAGTTAGGGATGGGCTTAGAGGTAAAATTTTTCAAGGGAGGACATTTTATATGGACTTGGAACGAAATAATAATAGATAGTCGAAAGTGCTAAATATTGAAAACAATAAGGTATTTAAATGCAGGGAAAAACAATAAGTATATATGTGCAACATTGATAAAACTTTGAGGTATTTTAGTGCAATTTAGCCAGATTATAATAACTTAGTGTAGGGATAAATTCTCAAGGGGAATTTATGTACACTTCAATTTATAATAAGGATTAAGAAAAAGTAACAACGACAACACAAAAACACAAATTTTTACGTGAAAACCCAGTTTGGGAAAAACCATGGAGAGGGGGGAGAGAATTCACAATTTTCAAGAGGTTATAATGAACTCAGCAGAGCTAAAACTCTGATCTAATTTCTGAATAGAATGAAATAACGGTTTAAGGAGATCTCTTCTCTCTAGTGAAGGAAAGTCTTCTTTCTTTGAGAATTTTTAGTTGTGGGTCTCTTTTCTACTATTTTTCTTTGTCTTCTCCCAATGTATATATACCCAGGGAAGCTTCATTGGCAGGCGAGTCACACTGATTTCAATAACTGTATGATTTGCTTGTTGTGATTCTTCTGTAATAGCTTGGATTCTGCCTTTGATGGTGGGAGCAATTTCCGCTACTTTTTGTAACAGTTCACGCTGGAGTAGGGATCGTTGCAAAGTTTAAAATGTGAGATGATCTGGCGACGTAAGAGACTCCATAAATTTAGGTGGATATCAATAAAGTTGGTTGCAGTAGTCATCTTTGTAGGCTGTCTAAAAAATCATTAAGGACAAGTCATCAGACGTGAACCTCATTTCAACGCGAAGGTCGTGTTTCAATTAAAATGCGGACCTCGCGTCCAAAGGAAAACAGAGACTTCAGACGCTGTTTGAGTAAACTCCGCATCTCACGCGAGTTTGAACAACTCTGCATCTCATTTTCAATGCGAGTTTGAGTAATTTCGCCTCTCACACAGGTCTGAGCAACCCTGCGTTCCACTTCAAACGCAGGCCTGAACAACTCCGCGTCTTATGCCTCACGCGAGTCTGAGCAACTCTACGTTCTGACGAGACGTCCGCGTCTGCAACAAACAACGTGAGGTCCGCGTTCAGCGTGAGACCCGCGTTTCTATTATAACTGACCCCTATTACTGGTCAATTAAATCTTCACATAATGAGGGAGTTAATTTCCATTATGGAGGAATTTGAGGGGATAATTATTCCCCTATGACTCTCTATAAATAGCCTGAGGAGCTATGAAGAGAGAGAGGACTTTTAGAGAGGAAGCCAGAGAAGAGAAAGAGAAAATTTTGATGGAGAGCTGAGAATTCTCAACTTAAAAGCATATTGCTTTCCTCTTGTTTTTTTAGAAGGAGAAGCCAGTAGACTCTAAACACTTAATGTATTAAAAATAGAGCTCCATCCTAATTGATTATTGAAAGCAATCCCAAAGAGAAGCTTGTCATTCAGCCGATCAACAGAGAATAAGAATCACTCTCCATTGTCACATGAAGAACCCAGCCTTAAACAAATAGGAGAACCAATTATTTTTCCCTCTTTTGTAATCGGAATCATTCCGTTGTAATTTTTCATCCACTCAAAGAAATTTTACTTCGCTCTATTTTTCTGACCAAATGAAAGATGGCGACTCCGTTGGGGACCGCACTCTCTACTGATGAGAACACCGTGGTGCAAACTAATGTCTAACTTCTTGGCAAGACGGTGGAATTCCTTATCGTTGAATTCGACCAAGAGAAGTTCGAGGAATTCCTTTCCTCAGGCTCTGCTAGCCTTAAGGCAATGCGGCGGTACCATAAAGTCTCTTTTGACACTTGCTCTCGAATCTCTTTAGAGATTTATCTCAAAGTGGCCTGCACCACTGCTCACAACGCAAGCGGTGTCATTTCTAACGAGGTTCTAAAAATCTCTCGTGCAATCAATGCAGTCCGCATCAACAACTCTCATGAGACCCGCGGGGCTAATGTGTCGGTACACGATCACAATGATGATAAAAATCCTCCTGCCATCACTCTCCTCTCCAAACTCAGTAATTCCAGATTGCCGAGGGTTCCCAATAACCCTTGCGACTCAACTGGAGCTGAATGTCGACGAAGGCGTCATGCTCATCGACAGCAAATCAAAAATACCGCAGAGATAATATGTTCTGCAGATTATGAACAAGAGGTCCATACTCATGTTTCTCTCAAGCGACGTGAGGACTGCATTTCTGATTCAGAATGCAACTCCCGCATTCTTCAATGACGCGAGGTTCACGTCCAGCGTGAGACTCGCATTTTTGATCCAAAATGCGAGACCCGTGTTCTTTCTATCTCTGAACGCAAAGACCGTGTTTCTAATTCAAATTGCGAGACTCGCATTCTGAGGCAAACTAAGCCAACGCTCAAGATTCATGATTCAACACTGCGTGAGGTCCACATCTCAACAAAACAACACGAGACCCCGCGTTCAAGTAGCATTTTTTCAAGACATAAAAAGTCAAAAAGTCACGCCTTGAGGCTAGTGCCTCAGACGTCCTCACAGCGGACCTAAGGGACTATCTGACGAGGAAGATGAGTGTTCATCAGATCACTCCTCAATGTCACTGCGAGCGACTGATCTCAGCAGTGCTCTCTGATTGTAATTGCGATTTTCAGATGACCAAACCTTCAGTTTTCTGTCGGTTGATATCTGCTTCAAACTCAAGCAAAAGACGACAACGCCGCAAAAAGAAATTATTCTCCAACATCGAGCACCCAGAAGTGACTGCAAACATGGTGGGTCCAAGTTCCACACCAAGCAAGTCCAAAGGGAATCAGTTGGTCGTCAGTTTAGAAGAGTCGGATATTGATCGATTTCCAAGTTTGAAGAATATTCTTGTTGAACTTGAAAGGGTCTGCCAACACACTCAGACCTGCATGGGAACAATTGAGTACAGTCTAATGGCTAGGGGAATTAAGGTTAATGATGAGCACTCTGCCGTCATCGAATCCCAGTCTTCGAATTCTAGTTTGGAGACAACCGCCTTTGCTTAAATGGTGGGAACTCCCGAGGAAGTCGCCAGGCAATTCGAAGAGTAAGCCCGAGTCCAAAGGGAATAACTCGGTATGATTCGAGCTCAGCAAGAATCTATCGATGCTCTTTGATCGGGGCGGAATCAGCACTTGAAAATGTGTATTTTTTTGAGTCAATGAAATTATATGTGTGCTAATGTTCCCTCGATACTTCAGTTATAGTATTGGCTCAACGGGTCGAATCCACAGGGACAAGAGGCGATAGAAGCATTAACAGTTCTTATTCACATCAGTTGTTAACAAGTTCTTCCTTGTTAAAGAATGAGAAAAAGAAAAGAAAATTGAAAGTGATAGGAGAGAAGGCGATGAAATAGGCGAAGTGAAAATAAAAGAGAAATTGTTTTGAAAACAACAAGAAGATGAAACAAAGATGAACTATGAGGTTAGTGAAAATAATAAAGAAAATGATAAAATGGTTTGAAATTGATTTTTAAAATAAAGTAAAAAGGAAATATGAAAACTATGAAAGAAAACTCATGCCTAATAACTACTAATTACTCTACTAACCATGCTACCTCTTAGTGATAGTTGCCTCACATGAATCCTTGGCCATCACTAGTCCTTGGCTTTACGAGACGATACAGAGTATGGCTCATAAGATTGTTTTTCTACATTCAAACAACACACTCAAACCACGCAACAAGTTGCAAGCTACTATTAAATCATCAAAATCTGTTAGAGGTGAGCATGAAATAAAAGAGACATTACAAGTTAGCTTGTTAGTGGGTTAGATGTTAGAATGTTAGAATGTTAGAATCCATCATCATGAGTCATCAATGGCTCTTGCAAGAGTAAGACCTTGTAGAGGCTATTAGATTCATGTGGATTATCAAGTAAGTGGTTAGATGGTTAGTGATTAGTAGTTAGATTGTTATGAGAAGAAAAATTAGCTAAGCATCATGTAGAAGATGGAGAAGATTACAATGGAGAAGGAAGGAGACACATTTACATAGATTGTCACCATCTATTACATCAATCTCTCTTTTTCTCTCTCTGAATCTCTCAATCCTAATACATGATCTAAAAACAAAATAAAAATACAAAAGAAAAGAAAAGAAGAGAAGAACACCTACACTAACCTACAATAAAAGAGAGAAAACCTAGCATATTTCTCCATCTGCTTGCATTCTGGCCAAACCCTGCAGTATTTATAGGCAAACAAGACTCTGGAAGGCGAGACGAGGCTACGCGTCGAAAATCGACATGTGGGCCCACCATGTTGCCGTGGAAACGTGACATTTGCCGCGTTTTCGCGGCAGAACCAGGGACTTAGGTCCCTGGTTTTGGCGCGTAGGTTCGCCTCGCTTCGGGGATCTTCCAGATATGCTTAGAATCAGCTATTTAGGTCTAGATTTTCGTCAGACACCCACTAACGTCTATATTCAATGTATCTTCTAGAAACTCTCTAGCTTGGCCTCCAAGAAATCCTGATTTGATTACCCAAAAATGGATTTTAATTAAGCTCTTATTACACCTTTGCCCTTAAACTCTTGATTATCTGCAAAGTAGACAAAAAAACAATTAGAAATGATATTTTATTCATAAATTGGTAGGAAAATGTGATATAATAATGCAAAATTATAGACTAATCACACCCCCACAGTTATGTTTTATTCGTCCCGAGTAAAACAATAAAAGAAACTATATTATAAATGTTATTACATCACTTTCACAGGTGACGCGATTGCACTGAGCGTGTGTAACAAGCCGTTAAACCTCTAGGTTTTCCCTAGAGGAGGAGTGTTGTCTCCTGAGGGTTTTCAGCAGATTGCACCTACAAAATTCATAAAGAAAGAAACTAATGTTAGTGTTTTGAAAACGCATTTTGAAAGAGAGACAACTTTTTGAAATATTTTTGCAAAAATATAAGCGATCTAAGATCATAAGTCCACCAAAATTATTCTTCCTTAAGCTTAATCTATATGCAAGATCTTGTCTTCAATTAAGGTAAGAATTCAAAATTGAATTGAATATTTTATCCTTCATAAAACCTAGATAATATGCACTTTATGATAGTAAAGATTTCTAAGATTTCAACTCTAACCATCAAGCCATTTATTTATTTATTTATATTTTTTTCTTCCCTTAGTTTTCTTTGGCTTTCTAGTTTACCCGGGTAGTGATCCTTTAACCGATGACTCCTAAACCGGACGGTTTTAGGATATCAGATGAGAAAACATCCCTCGGGTTTAAGGATTCGAGTAAACAAGGCCACAAAACTAAGGGAGATTATTTGTTTCTTATGACCATCGTTAGGCGTGAATAATCATGCTTCTTGAGGCATAGTTATCCAGCTTAATAAGTAATTTTTTTCTTCATATATACGATATATATTTTTTTCTTTTTGTTTACTTTATGGCATTTTGGGTCTTTGTTTTCATCCCAAAAATGTGTAAGTGTGAAGTGCATAGCATCTAAGGCAAAAAATTTAAGATAAAATTATCTCTCAAATTTATCTTACTTATCCTATAATTTTAAACAAATTCTATTATTTTGACTAGGTTTAATATGTCATAATTAAAGATTTCTTAATTTTCTTAAAAATAGATCAAAACTTTGTCCTTTGTTTCAAATAGTTTTTAAAGAAAGAGAAAAATCCCATACAAAAGGGAAGATTCCTAAAAGTATCCTAAAAGAAGTGAAAAAGAAAGAAAATCTAAAAAACTTTATGTTAGTAGACCCTTCCCCACACTTACCGCATGCATTACTCTCAATGCATCGTGAATGTATGTATGCATGAAACAAATAGAGAGGGAAGAAAAAATCACCTCAAGGTGGTGGTTCCGGTGGTGGTCTGATTGGTTCACGAAATGCGGTCCAATCCAATTTGCGAAGAGTCTGGAGGAACCCACCAGAAACCTCTATAATACAACCACTAAAATGATATATATATATATATATGAAAGAATTTTACCCCATCTAATTTTCAAATTTTCAAAATAATTTCAGAGACAATTTTATCAACACCGTTATCCCAAAATGGAGTATGTAAAGATGGAATGACTGATTTGGACTCAGGAAGCATAGGAACGACTACTAACTCAAGAATTTGACTTAAGTCAAATAAAAGTTCTGGAGTCGAGATTGGTTCAGGAAGTGGATCCAAATCAAGAAGTTGAAATTCTAATCCACATTCATTTCCCCACAACAGAATGTGACTTTCTAAGATTGGTAATTCAACTTCAAGAGTGACAGGTATGAGAATCAAAACTGGCTCTAAAATGTTGCTCAAATCGGGTAGCAAAACAGCAGTCATTATTGATTCAAGAATTTGAACTGGATCACAAATTTGAGGATTGAAGTCACATTCTTGTCTGAGTTCAATTTCATAAAAATGAGAACTTGCTAATTTGTCAATGAGACTTTTAAAAGTATGAAATTAGTCAAGTTCAATATGATGATCATACAAGATTGGTGATTCAATTTCATAATGAATAGGCACATGATCCAATACTGACTCGGGTAAGGGATTGACATCAGGTAAAGACATTGGAGTCATTATTGAATCAGAAAGTGGAATTGAATTACCAAGTTGAGGTCGGTGATCATATTCATGCTCAAGTTCAATTTAAGAAAAATGATAACTTGCCAAAATATCAACATGGTTCTTAAAATTTTGATGTTGGTCAAGTTCAAATGGGTGTGCTGAAATTGAATCTTGGTTTCCAAAACAACATGAGTCCTGGGTCAAATCAATAGAATTAGAGATTCTGAATTGGTCAAAGGTTGATAAGATAGAGTTTCTTCATTCCTATGAATGTTAACTAATTGACTCAGTTATGTTTCTAACCTATCGATAGACTGAACAAAAGATTTTTGAAATTGTTGTGAGGTCCCATGCAAGATTTCTATACTCTTTTGTAGCTCAGATTTTTCTTCAAATGGTTGTTCTAGAAAAGGAGTGTGGAATCTTGGTTTTGGAAAAAATGTGAAGATTGTGAGTCCAACAAGTTTTGAGATTGTCGCTCGGACTCACGTAAGAGTTCCTTGGTCAATTCCAATATGGATGTTTGATCAATTTGAAGAGGTGGGACTGAGTAAGACTCTTGAAAATATTGTGGAATTGAGGAGACCAACATGTTCTGAAATGCCGCTCGGCCTCGTGCAGGTTGGCTTCTATACTCTTTTCTAACTCAGATTTTTCTTCAATTGGTGGTTCTAGAAAAGGAGTATAGGATGCAAAATTGGGAAATAAATAATATGAAATTGTGGACAATGTGGTTGAAAATTTAACTCGGGGGAGTTGAATTCCCATTGCCTCTGTGAAGAATTAAAATTATTTTGAAAATTATAGTCATAAGATTGGGGTTATGGGTTATATTAATTCGGATAAGTCCAACCCGGTGTATTTAGTTGGTTCTTGTTGTAAAAAGCTGGGTTAGAATTATCCGAATCAAATAGGGTAGGTGTGAAATATGGATTCATACTAGGATTGAAAGAATTATTGTTGTTGAATTCCATTTCATAAACAATCACAAACAAAAAATAAAAAGCAAACAATAAACAAAAAAAAAAGAAAATCAAGATCAAGCCTATACTAGAGTTGACCTAGACCTAAACGACTCCTAACTGGTCGTTTACCCGGGGGAGGTTGTATGAATCCTTCTACAAGCTAATCGGCCCGGTAAGGACAAAATACAGTGGGAGGGATCCGTGCATAAGCAACGGGCTTTAATTACGCCAAATCACGGTATCTTAGAGGCGTAACCTGTTAATCCCCAACCTTAAACACCGATTTCACAAGAGTAAGATTCAAAACAAGTTTCACCCTCGGTCAATCTCTTAATGAGTCTGGGATGTCCCTAGGGGCCAACGTCTATCAATTTTTATTAGGGCTTGAGTTGTGTGAGTGGGGAGGTGATTTTTGGATTAAGAAAGGGTGATGAAATCTTCACCTTATCTTGTATTGGATTATACCCTTAAGTCCAATTTGTGCAAGTGTGCAATATAGGTAAGAATATAACACAAAGCGATAAATCACCCACGTATTTGTCCTATGCTATGTGCAATACTATATGTACACCTCAGTCCAAATCACAACAGCAGAACAAAATACAACATATTGGAATTGAAATTGACACGTGCCTGAATGCAAATGTCTAAAACGTTTTAATGCGTCCAAATACTGTATTTTAATTCTTTAATTTATTACAATGTGTAAGCAATCAAAGCAGAAAATTAGCAGCAGAATATAACAATATATGCAACTTGCAAATTCCCTGCAAAAGACAAAGTACAATTGTCACAAAATTTCCGCGTTATCGCGGTTTTTCTTGAGTTTCCACGACACAATTATGGAAGCAGGGTCCCTGCTTTCTAGAGCAGGGACATGCAAGTAAAAGGAGAGTTTTGTACTGTTCAATTTCTGCAAAAATTAACCTGCACACTAAAACAGAGAAGAAAATGTTAACAAAAACGTGAAATCTGAACCATTCCCATACGCGGTAACGGCGCCAAAATTTGATATGGGTGGAACCAGCACTTGAAAATGTGTGTTTTTTAAAGACAATGAAATTATATGTGTACTAATATTTCCTCGATACTTCCATTATAGTATTGGCTCAACGGATCAAATTCACAAGGACGGGAGGCGATAAAAGCATTAACAGTTCTTATTCACATCGGTTATTAACAAGTTCTTCTTCGTTAAAGAATGAGAAAAAGTTCTTCGTTAAAGAATGAGAAAAAGAAAAAGAAAAAGAAAAGAAAACTGAAAGTGATAGGGGAGATGGCGATGAAATAGGCGAAGTAAAAATAAAAGAGAAATGGTTTTGAAAACAACAAGAAGATGAAACAAAGATGAACTAAGAAGTTGGTGAAAACAATGAAGAAAACGATAAAATGGTTTGAAATTGATTTTTAAAACAAAGAAAAAAGAAATATGAAAACTATGAAAGAAAACTCATGGCTACTAACCACTAATTGCTCCATTAACCATGCTAACCTCTTAGTGATAGTTCTCTCACATGGATCCTTAGTCATCAGTAGTCCTTGGCTTCAAGAGACGATACAGAGCATGGCTCATAAGATTATTTTTCTACATTCAAACAACACATTCAAATCACACAACAAGTTGCAAGGTACTATTAAATCATCAAAACCGGTTAGAGGTGAGCATGAAATAAAGAAGACATTACAAGTTAGCTTGTTTAGTGGGTTAGATGTTAGAATGTTAGAATTCATTATCATGAGCCATCAATGACTCTTGCAAGAGCAAGGCCTTGTAGAGGCTTTTGATTCATCTAGATTATTAAATAAGAGGTTAGATGTTAATGATTAGTAGTTAGATTGCCATGAGAAGCAAAATTAGCTAAGCATCATGTAGAAGATGGTGAGATTATAATGGAGAAGAAAGGAGACACATTTACATAGATTGTCATCATACATCAATCTCTCTCTTTCTCTCTCTGAATCTCTCAGCCCTAATACATGATCTAAAAACGAAATGAAATACAAAAGAAAAGAAAAGAAGAGAAGAATACCCACACTAAAAGAGAGAAAACCTAACCTATTTCTCTATCTGCTTGTGTTTTGACCAAACCCTGCAATATTTATAGGCAAACGAAGACTCTGGAAGGCGAGGCGAGGCCACTCATCAAAAATCGACGCGTGGGCCTATCATATTGCCGCGAAAACGTGGCATTTGCTGCGTTTTCGAGGCAGAACCAGGACTTAGGTCCCTAGTTTTGACGCGTAGGTTCGCCTCGCTTTGGAGACCTTCTAGATATGCTCAAAATCAGTTATTTAGATCCAGATTTTCGTCAGACACGCACCAACATCTAGATTCAATGTATCTTCTAGAAACTCTCTAACTTAACCTCCAAGAAATTCGGATTTAATTACCCGAAAATGGGTTTTAATTAAGCTCTTATTACTCCTTTACCCCTAGACTCTTGATTTTCTGCAACGTAGACCAAAACACAACTAGAAATGATATTATTCATAAATCTGTAGAAAAATGCGATATAATAATGCAGAATTATAGACTAATCACCCTTAAGCAGATGTTGTCACAACTTCTTAAGAAGAAAAAGAAACTGAAAGGTAAAACTTATTCCAAGGAGTCCAAGGGCAAACAGAAGGAATGGAAGAGCTCATCTTCTACAAACACTCGAGAAGTTATTTTTGGCTCGTTTCTGTTGGCCCAAGGTTACAATCACCTAGTTTTATAGTTTTAATGATAACAAAACATATATAGTTATTTGTACTAATCAAGTTTCAGTGGCTAAGATTATTTCAGGGTTCTAAGAATTCAAGAGGTTTTTTCCTCTAAAGGAAGGTGTTGTAGATTCAAGAAGGCCCAAATACGGGATCAGAACTCGGTACACTCAAACGATGCAAATGGAGAAGCCCAATTGAAGATCTTGTAATCACCTAGACCTTTGTAAGATTTTAGTATGCTAAAGAGTAAAGAAGTGCTCAAGAAGTTACACACAATCAAAATTACAAGTTTTGCGTAGTATTGGTTTTGTTGCATGTTTGGTATTAATACATATTTTATATTTTTTCAAATTTTTATATCAAGTTTAGAATATGTAGTTTCTCTCCTATACTATGCTACATAATCCTCAAACCAATATAAAATATTTTAAAAATTATTTAAAGTTTAAAGATTTGTTTTTACTTTATTTCAGGCCAAAACGGTCGACCGACCGGTCGACCGTAGCTATTTTAGGACAAAAAAGTCGACCGACCGGTCAATCGGGCCTTTTGGCCGAGGGCGTGCACGTCTGTGCACGTTTGTAGGACGACTGGTAGGTCGACCGCAACCCCTGCGGTCGACCGACTGGTCGACCGACTGAATGTGTGTTGCTCTTTGTTTGGGCCGGTCGACCGACCATTCAAACATTTCTTTTTAAAATTACGTGCGGTCGACCGGGCGGTCGACCGAAGCCAACGACTCCTTTTTGGCTGACGTGCCGGTCGACCGACAAGCATCCAGATTGCCATAACAGCTAGTTTTTTAATTTGTTTTTTTTATGGGTTCCAACGGTCATTTTTGGTTTCCAAGTGGTCAAACTCACCCCAAATGACCTGGCATCATTTATGAATGTTATTTATCCTTTGCCTATACACAAAGGTCATGGGTTTTGGTTTTTGGTAAGAAAAAATATCCAAATTTTTAAGAGTTTTCAAGAGAGAAGTGTTTCATAGCTTTCTATTTCAAAGTCCTTCTTTTTCAAAAGTTTTTTTAGTTGGTTTTAAGTCTTCTAAATCTCTTCAACTGAATTTCTTCTCTCACTTAGCTTTTTGAGCCCAAATTCATATTCCACTCTATAAGAAGTTATAAGAGAGTGTTTGTGGTCTTGCTAGATCACCAAGTGCCTTGTAATATTGGCTTGTGGTTCCTCTTGTGTGGAGGATAGAGTTGTTGGAGTTGGGTACTCCGGTCTTAAGTAGACCAAGTTGTAATCCCTTTGGTGAAAGGTTCCTTTGTAGAAGTTCCCTTAGTGGATATAGTGAAAATCCTTCATAATGGTAAAGGTGGGGACGTAGAGAAGTGGCTCGAACCTCGAAATAAATTCTCTTGTGTTTGCATTTGATTTTATCTTGCTCCTTATTGCTTTACATTCTTATACTTGTGATATTATTTGTCTTGCTTTTCATTATTGCATTCATTTCATCTTCTTGCATTTTCAATCTATACTCATATCAACAAGGAAGCAATTAAGCACCTCAACTCATCATCTAAAGGAATCAAAAGGAGAAGTTCTAGAGCCCTTCACCGAGAATTCGCATCAATTCTTGTTTTGAGTGACCGCTTGCATAATACATATTAACTAGTTTTTAAAAGTGTATTTGATGAGCATAATACCTATTCACCCCCTCTAGGTGTTTTTCGTCTCTAGTTTCTTGGCTTAACAACCTTAGAGAGATCCTTAATTGCTAATCATCTTTTTCATATTTCATCCTCATTCACATTAGTAAAGATGGTCGAAGGTATGAAGACCCCACCCAAGTTTGATGGCCTTAACTTTCCCATATGGAAGGTTAAGATGATCGTGTTTTTGTAATTTTTAGGAAGTCGGGTTGTAAAAGCGGTGAGACTAAACCCTTTAGTGCACCCTTGGCGACGGGGACACTTGGTCTGACATTGCTGCGAAAGAGCAAATGCTATGGCACACTATGCCTTACTTCAAGCTTTAAATGATGATGACATTGCTAGAATCATACATTACAAATCCACATGCGAGATTTGCACTCACCTCTTAGTCACTCATGAAGGAACATCACAAATTAAGAGGGCAAAAATTGACCTCTTATGTTCCCAATACGAAACTTTACCATGCTTAAAAATGACACCATTGATGACATGGTAACAAAATTTACAAAAATAACTAACGGTCTTGCTTCTTTAGGTGATGACATTGACAATGATCAAAAGGTAAGGAAAATCATTCGTGCACTCCCACCCTCATGGCAAGTTAAAGCTACAACCTTGAAGGAGCTAAACGACAAGAAGGAAATGGAGCTTATTGGTCTTATAGACAACCTTAAGACCCATGGGATGGAAAGGAAGGCTAGAACAATATATGGTTCCTCAAAAAAAAAAAGTAATCGCTTTCAAAACCTCTACCACCTTCTCCAACAAAGATGATGAAGAAGAGGATGATGAAGATCTCTCCCTTCTTGTGAAGAATGTTAGGAGAATGTACAACAAAGTAAAATTCAACAATAGAAGAAGATGGCAAGAAAAGAAAGAAAAGAAGATCATTTGCTTCAATTGTCAGAAGCTGGGGCACATGGTTGCTGAGTGTGCGGAGAATAAGAGTAAACCCTCCACTTCCAAGAAGCCATATAAAAAGAAGGCTCTAAAAGCTACATGGGACTCAGAGAGTGAATCCGACGAAGAAGTTGACACGGCTCACATGTGTTTTATGGCAAATGATAACACAAATAAGGTAACCACCGTATTATCTCTTGACGATTGTGAATTATCCATGGATGAATTAGGAGAAGCATTTGAAGAATTATCTCACAATTATGATTTTCTTAAAAAGAAATATTTAAAAATAAAAAAGAAAAATGAAACTCTCAACAACAAAATTATCATACTCACAAAAGAAAAGGATGATTTGTTTTCAACTCTCACATCTACTCAAAAAGATTTTGATGCTTATAAGATTTCATGTAAAGCTAAATTTTCACTAATAGATAAAGATAAGGTTTCTATCCTAAAGAATAAAATTAACTCTTTAAGAGAAGTTTTAAAGAAATGTGAATTTAACAAAGCTAGATTGGAGGCTATGTTTCCTAAGAAACATATCTCAAGGAAACAAACTCATGCTACACACACACACACCCATACTCATAAGTCACAATATTTGCACACACATCATGCTAAACACACAACACAAACCAAACATGTTCACACACCACACACTCATCATGCCTTCATGTATGGTAAAATTTATGCACGTACTTATTGTGACTGAAAAGATCACTTGGCTAAATTTTGTTTTGATAGAATAAATGCCTCAAGTAATCATGTTTGGATTCGTAATGCTAACATTAAAGGACCCAAGAAAATTTAGGTATCAAAATCGACAAATATGTTACATGATGTAGACAAATATGTTACATGATGTAGGTACACTCCAAAGCTCAATGACGTAGGGAGCGGTGGTATCTTAATAGTGGTTGCTCAAGGCACATGACATGGGATATCAATAACTTTGCAACCCTATCAAGATACCATGAAGATGACACCGTCACCTTCGGAGATGACTTCAAAGGAAAGAATGTTGGTATAGGTAACATTAAACTTCGTTCATCTCCTTTGATTGAAAATGTTGTTTTAGTTGATGGCCTCAAGCATAATCTCTTGAGTGTTAGTCAACTTTGTGATAAAAGTTTTAAAGTGATTTTTGATGACTTAGCTTGCAATGTATTTGATAGACAAACTAATGCATGTATACTTTTCGGATTTCGTGAAAATAATGTATACATGATTGATATGTCTAATTTACAATGCAATGCCACATATTTGAATGCCTTCAATGAAGACTCTTGGTTATGGCATAGGAGACTATGCCATATTTCTTTTGACCGTCTATCTAGAATCAACAACAAGAAAGTGGTGAAAGGTATTCCTTATTTGAAATTTAAAAAGAACCGCATTTGCGATGCGTGCCAACTTAGGAAACAAACTAAGCCCTCTTTCAAATCCATTAAGGATATCATGACATCAAGACCTTTGAAGTTAATTCATATGGATTTGTTTGGTCCTACTAAAACCAAAAGTCTAAGTGGGAATCATTTTGCTTTTGTATTGGTTGATGATTTTTCTCGTTTTACTTGGGTTTTCTTTTTAGAACATAAAAATCAAGTCTTTTCACATTTCTAAATGTTTAGGAAAAGAGTTGAAAAGGAAAAGATTTTCCTATTTTGCGTATAAGGAGTGATAGAGGTGGTGAATTCATTAACCATTCCTTCATTACCTATTGCGAAGACATGGAATTAAACATGAATTATCTTGTCCTAAAACTTTACAACAAAATAAATAGTTGAGAGGAAAAAATCGAACACTATAAGAAATGGCTAGGACTATGATAAATGAATACGGTCTCCCTCAATACCTATGGGTCGAGGCCGTAAACACATCATGTTACATATCAAATAGGATTTACTTTTACAAAAATACTTCTAAAACTTCTTTCGAAATTTACTATTCCAAAAAAATAAATGTTTCTTATTTTAAAGTTTTTAGTTGTAAATATTTTGTTTTAAATACTAAAGATAATTTAGGTAAGTTTGATGCAAAATCTTATGAAGCTATTTTCGTTAGATATTCTAACACTAGTAAAGCCTATAGAGTTTTCAATAAATATACTATGACTATTGAAGAATCTATGCATATAAAGTTTGAGGAATCTAATGTTTTATTGAGAATGTTGTAGAAATAGATTCCTTAGGTGAAAACATGGAGAGGATAACCTTGAAGAACTCACCAATAGAAGAAGATAAGTCAAAGATTAATGTGCAAAGTGAAGCTCAAGAAGTTGAAGTGGAGCCTACCCAACCACTTTCAAAGGATTAGAGATTCACTTCACACATCCCAAAGATCTCATTATAGGTGATGTATCAAAAGGGGTAACTACTCGTTCCAAACTCCATGATCTTTGTGTCCATTATGCTTTTATTTCTCATTTTGAACCAAAGAACATTCTCGAAGCTGAGGGCGACTCATATTAGTTGCTTACCATGCAAGAAAAGCTCAATTACTTTGAGCGCAATCAAGTTTGACATCTTGTCTCTAGACCCCATGATAGACCAATGATTGGCACTAAATATATTTTTAGGAACAAGTTGGATGAGTCAGGTAATGTTATTAGGAATAAAGCTGGGTTAGTGGCCCAAGGTTACACCCAAATTGAAAGTATCGATTTTGAGGAAACCTTTGCACCCGTAGTACGGCTTGAAGCCATACGGATAACACTTGCTTTTACTTCCTATAAAGATTTCAAACTTTTTCAAATGGATGTCAAAAGCGCATTTTTAAATGGTTTGATTGAAAAGGAGGTGTATGTTGAATAACCCCCCGGATTTGTTGATCCTACACATCTGGATTTTGTTTTCAAACTAGACAAAGTTTTATATGGTTTAAAACAAGCTCCTAGAGCTTAGTATGAAAGACTTTCATCATTTGTTATTTCTAATGGATTTGTTAAAGGAAAAATAGATACCACTTTGTTTACTAAACATGTTGATAAGGATATTCTTATTGTTCAAATATATGTTGATGATATTATATTTGGATCTACTAATGAAAAATTTTGCAAAGGTTTTGAATCATGTATGAAGGAGGAGTTCGAGATGCCTATGATGGGTGAACTTAACTACTTTCTTGGACTCCAAATCAAGCAAAGGAGTGATGAAATTTTTATAAATCAAGCCAAATACACGAAAGAACTCATCAAAAATTTAGGCTTGAAGGGGAAAAGACAAGTAAGACTCCTATAACTACCATAACAAAACTTGACAAGGATGAACAAGATATAAATGTAGACATTAAACTCTATCGTAGCATGATTGGCAGTTTATTATATTTAACGGTTAGTAGGGCGGATATTATGTTTAGTATTCGTCTATATGCTAGATTCCAATCTTGTCCTAAAGAGTCCCATTTGATTGCGGTAAGACGTATTATTAGATATCTTAAGGGTATCATTGGAATGGATTTGTGGTATCCGAAGACCGGACATCTTTCCATGACGAGTTTTTCGGATGTTGACTATACTGGTTGTAGAGTGGATAGGAAGAGTACAAGTGGAACCTGTCAGTTTCTAAGAAATTGTCTTGTTTCATGATCTTCCAAGAAGTAAAATTCTGTGGCCCTCTCAACCGCCGAGGCGGAGTATGTTACAGCCGGGGCTTGTTGTGCACAAGTCCTTTGGATGAAATAAACTCTCCTTGACTATGATTTACAATATGACCATATTAAAATATTTTGAGATAATATTAGTACTATTCATATGACTAAAAATGCGAATCAATATGGTAAGACAAAGCACATAGAAATTTGATATCACTTTCTTAGGGATCATTATGAGAAAGGTGATATTGAAATTGATTATGTTTTCACCGATTTTCAACTTGCGGATATTTTTACTAAATCACTAGATTATAATAGATTTTCATTTATTTGTGGTGAATTAAATATTTGTATTATGGATTCATGAGATTTTTGCAAATACTCTTCATAATGTTTTGTTGGCTTGACCCTTTTTGATGCATGATAAAAAGGGGGAGAAATATTTTGAGTTATTATTCTTTTCCATACACACTTTTCAATTCATCTTTGTTATAATTTGTAAAGTTCATTTTTTGTAAAGTTCATAATTTTTTTTCTTTTTTTTTATACTTGATAGATAGCATAATTTGAGGGGGAGCTTTTTAAGCTCTTTCACATTTTTTGTAATATATGTTTTGTCATCATCAAAAACGGGAAGATTGTTGGCCCAAGGTTACAATCACCCAGTTTTATGATTTTTAATGATAACAAAACATATATAGTTATTTGTACTAATCAAGCTTAAGTGGTTCAGATTATTTCAGGGTTCTAAGGATTCAAGAGGTTTCTTCCTCTAAAGGAAGTTGTTGTAGACTCAAGAAGACACAAATGCGGGATCAGAACTAAGTACACTTAAACGATATAGATAGAGAAGCCCGATTGAAGATCTTGTCGTCACCTAGACCCTTGTAAGATTTTAGTATGTTAAAGTGTTGGCCCAAAAGGTTACACTCTTCATTTGTTTAGAGTTTTGATGATAACAAAACACTTAAGAGCTATATCGGTACTAATAAGTTTGTTCAAGATGAGTTTCAGGTTAGTAATATTTTGAAGGCCATTGTTTAGCTTTTGCAAGACTTTCTAGGTTCATGGAGCAAATAAGGCAAATGGCACAAGAAGGAATGTTCATAGAAGAAAAGGATCTAGCATGACATTGCATGGCTCAAGACTTCAGTTTGGCTCAAGAGACTTCATTAGTTTTGTTTTTAGTTTTATAGTTTTGTTAAAGAATAGTGGATAGGTTGAAGCTCAAATACACACACATAAATTCAATACGTTTGGTTTTTGATTGAATCGGTTTTGGATTTCAAGTACATATATCGGGTTTTGGATTTGAACCAGTTTTAGCTGATTTGCTTGACACCTTTATATTTGCTCTTATCTCTTGCATTATATTCTTTGCTTAAATTACTTGCTTGTATGTAATTGCAATTAATTTTTAAATTTCGCATTAAGTTCACTAGATTAGCATTATCACCTATTCACCCCCCTCTAGGTGATTTCATAAAGAGTAGAATATGATAGAAGTGCTCAAGAAGTTACACACACAAAAATACACTTTTCAAAATTACAAGTTTTGGGTAGTATTAGTTTTGTTGCATGTTTGGTATTAATACATGTTTCATAATTTTTTTCAATTTTTATATCAAGTTTAGAACATGTATTTTCTCTCCTGTACTATGCTAAATAACCCTCAAACCAGTACAAAATATTTTAAAAGTTATTTAAAGTTCAAAAATCTATTTTTACTTTATTTTAGGCCAGAACGGTCGACCGGCCGGTCGACCGTAGCTATTTCAGGCCAAAACGGTCGACCGGCTGGTCGACCAGGCCTTTTGGCCAAGGGCGTGCACGTCTATGCACGTTTGTCGGTCGACCGTTAACCCTGCAGTCGACTGACCAGTCGACTGACTGAATGTGCCTTGCTTTCTATTTGGGTCGGTCGACTAGGACCGGCCGTTCAAACATTTCCTTTTAAAATTACCTGTGGTCGACCGGGCGGTCGATCGGAGCCAACGGCTCCTTTCTGGCTGACGTGTCGGTCGATCGGCAAGCGTCCAGATTGTCATAACAGCTAGTTTTTGAATCTGTTTTGTTTTTATGAGTTCCAACAGTCATTTTTGGTTTCCAAGTGGTCAAACTCACCCCAAATGACCTGGCATCATTATGAATGTTATTTATCCTTTGCCTATAAATAGAGGTCATGGGTTTTGATTTTTGGTAAGAAAAATATCCAAGTTTTCAAGAGTTTTCAAGCGAGAAGTGTTTCATAGCTTTCTATTTCAAAGTTCTTCTTTTTCAAAAGCTTTTTTTAGTTGGTTTTAAGTCTTCTAAATCTCTTCAATTGAATTTCTTCTCTCACTTAGCTTCTTGAGCCCAATTCATATTCCACTCTATAAGAAGTTATAAGAGAGTATTTGTGGTCTTGCTGGATCGCCAAATGCCTTATAATCTATTGGCTTGTGGTTCCTCTTGTGTGGAGGATAAAGTTGTTGGAGTTGGGTACTCCGGTCTTAAGTAGACCAAGTTGTAATCCTTTTGGCGTAAGGTTCCTTTGTGGAAGTTCCCTTAGTGGATATAGTGAAAATCCTTCATAGTGGTAAAGGCGGGGACGTAGAGCAGTGGCTCGAACCTCGAAACAAATCCTATTGTACTTGCGTTTGATTTTATCTTGCTCCTTATTGCTTTACATTCTTATACTTGTGATATTATTTGTCTTGCTTTTCATTATTGCATTCATTTCATCTTCTTGCATTTTGGTCTATACTCATATCCATAAGGAAGCAATTAAGCACCTCAACTCATCATCTAGAGAAATCAAAGAGGAGAAGTTCTAAAGTCCTTCATCAGGAATTTGGCTTCAATTCTTGTTTTGAGTGACCGCTTGCATAATACATCTTAACTAGTTTTTAAAAGTGCATTTGATTAGCATAACACCTATTCACCCTCCTTTAGGTGTTTTTCAGTTTCTTTGAAGACGATATAGAAATTTCAGTGCCAACTCTCCTTGCAGCCAAGCAAAAGAAAGGAGAGTCCACTAAAACTTTCATCGAAAAATTTTAGAGCATGGCACTCCGTTGTCCTAGCGGCATGACCCAGTCCACGCCGGTTGAGACATGTCGCCACAATTTACAAACTGCCATCGTCGCTCAATGGGAGTGGCATAATGTCGCACTTGGACGCAGTTGGTGCTACAAGGCGAACAGGTGGAAGAAATTATTGCCAGAGTTAGAGTTGAAGAAAAAGACAACAAGCCAAGACTCGACAAACCAACACGGTGCACCCCAGAGTCATCTTCTCAACCAAGGAGAAGAGATAATCTGGAAACAGAGGTCAAGTCACCTTCGAAGACCCAGTCAGTCAGAGGAGGTATGGCTCGCGACCAAGCACGCACCAATAAACTATACTTCTTCAAGGATGAGCATGTGGTCTCTTTGTTTAAGTTACTCCAAAAGAGTAACAAACTCAAATTACCAGAGATCAGACGTTCTGAAGAGGTGGGGAAGACTGATGATCCTAGCTATTGCTTATATCACAAGATATTGGGACACCCTATCAAAAATTGCTACATCTTCAAGGATGTTCTGCAGGCTCTGATCGATGCGGAGGTACTTAAGCTCCGTCCAGAGCAGAAGAAGATGACTGCTAACATGACAGCTACATCACCTATTCAATTCGTCCGGGATCTCCCACCAGCGCCAACCGGAGTGGTTCCAATTCCAAAAGGAAAACTAAGAGTGATCAATACTGATCCTCATAACCAGAAGGAGAAAGGTCTTATCCCTATTCTTACTCCTCGAGGGGAGACAATGTGGGTCCATCCTGACACCATCGAAAGCTAGCAGTGAACAACTGTTACAAACAGGAAGTCCAAAGGCAAGGCCAAAGCTCCAGCAATGTGGTGGGTATCTTTACAAGAGAGACCGAAGAAGATGTCGCCTCCCTCACTAGTTTAGGAAAAGAGGAGTCAGCCTTTGCTGCTGACACAGGCACACCTTCCACATCGAAGACTCGATCTGGTAAACAATACTTGAAACGGTACGGCGAGCCGATGGTAAACTCCTTACAGCCGGCTGAGGAGATAATCGAGCAGTCCACGAGACCATCCGTGGAAAAACAAAAAGAGCTTCGGTATATCAAATCTCTTCAGAAAGACGGTGTGGGACCATCAAGTCCCTTCCGTTTTTATGTCATAGCTCAACTAGCCAACATACCTGCTCGAATCACTCTTTATGAGCTCTTGAGGCTTTCCAAGTCTACAAGAGATGCCTTAAGAGAAGCATTAGCATATGTAGAGATTTTTATGACCAGATTCTTTCTACATGCGCAGAAGAAGACGAAAACCATTGTCACCACACATCGAAATAGTTTCCCTCTATCACCTTCATCCCAAAAGATATGCAAGTCAGAGGAAAGCATGATAGGCCCTTGTATTATACAGGGTACATTAGATAATTTGAAGTGAGCCGTATTCAGTATGATCCAGGATATGCGTTGAGCATTATGCCCCGCAAGATCATGCAGCATTTGGGGATCCCAATCCACCGATTAAGCGCCACTCAGACAACTATATATGATTTCAATGCCAATGGTGCACGCCCGATGAGGAAAAATCAAGCTCAGATGTTAAATTGGGAACCTGAGATCCGAGGTGACATGTTATGTCATTGACACGGACACCTCGTATAACTTGTTGGTGGGATGACGTTGGATTCACACCAACTCCATCGTCCCATCCACTCTTCATCAAGTAATAAAATACGTAAATGAAGATGAAAAAAATGAGAATGTTGATTACCGAAAGTCATCCATTCAAGGGAGTCGAGAATTATTTTACTGATTCCCTCGTCTATCAGGATTCTCTTGAGGTTGATGAGAATCTACACCCGGAAGAACCCGACTCTGGAAACGAAGCACATACAGAGCCAGAAGAAGAGGAGTGTCCTTGGAAAACAAATCCCATTGTAACAAGCATTGATAAGCTCAATTTCAATACCACTGCCAATGTTAAAGACGAGTGGTTTATTAATGAAAATCTAGATTTGGCTTACTTCTCTGCATTTGCCTCCAATTCTTTACCGTCAGATACCAGTACTGATGTAGACAATGACCATGGTCAGCAATGAATGCTCTGGCATCATTGCGTGCATCGATAAAGTCATCCCTTATGGGATGTAAAAAGATCGAGATGCATACAATGCTCTCTTTGAAGTACCAGCCAAGTGAAAGGTGAAAAGCTAATTCTATTTGGAAGAATTGAGTCTGAGCCCATATCATATGAAAGCTTAGTAGAAATTCTTAGTCTCCATAATTCTTCCATTATGAACAAAAGTCACGTCACATGATGGAAAGAATGGGGTATGATCTTACCGAAGGACCAAGCCTTAATTTCGACAAAGGAAAGCGAGCACTATTTTGTTCATTTGTACCGAAAGGTAAAGAGCCCGATTACTATCACAAGACCCGAAGATGACTCGGTTATGTATCTATGCCAGTCTCGCTAGATTCTGAGCCTGAAGAAGAGGTCTATCATGACAGCTCATCAGAAATATTATCATGGGACTCAGATGTTAGCTTTGATGATATCTTTGAAAGTCTCTCAGTGAATATGGTATCAACCAGCCATTTAGAAGATGGCAGAGAAGATTCCTTTGAATCTGAAGAATTGATCCAGTCGGACTTTGATCCATGGATTAAACACAAACCAGACTCAGATAAATCTTGGAGATGAGGCTAACCCCAAGCCCATTTTCATAAGTGAGGGCTTATCACCGAGAAAGAAGATTTAATACATCTCATACGAGGGTATAAAGATGTCTTCGCTTGGAATTATGAGGACATGCCAGGGCTTGATCCTCGGATCGCTACACATCATTTCAGCATCACCTGGACGCCAAGTCAGTCAATCAACAACAACGACAGTTCCGTCCCGAGATCATGGAGGCAATCCAATCAGAAGCCAAAAAGCTTATAGACCTGGTTTCATCAGGGAAGAGCAACACCCTGATTGGGTGGCCAACATAGTTCTTGTTCCCAAGAAGAATGGAAAGATCCAGATTTGCATTAACTACACGATCTAAATGCCGCTTGCCCAAAAAACGAATTTCCTCTCCCGATCACGAATGTTATGATTGACAATACGTGCGATTTTGAGAGAATGTCTTTTATGAATGGCTTCTCAGGGTATAATAAAATAAAGTGCACCCTGATGATGAAAAACACACATCTTTTAGGATGCTTTTGGGAGTATACTGCTACATAGTAATGCCTTTTGGCTTGAAGAACGCTGGTGCAACCTATCAACGCGCCATGAATGCGATCTTCCATAAGCATATACGTAAGGTCGTAGAATGCTACATCGACGATATTGCTGTGAAAAGTAGTGACAAAGGCGATCATCTCGCAGACCTGAAGAGAGTGTTCGACATCATGCGGGCTCATTAGTTGAAAATGAACCCAACCAAGTCCTTCCTGGGGTAGCTAGTAGAAAATTCCTTGAATTTATTGTTACATCCAAAGGAATTCACTTGTATCCAGAGAAAATTTGTGCCATTCAACTGATGCAACCTCCAAGAAATCTTAAGGAACTCAGAGGCTTACTGGGTCGATTGGCTTAAATCCAAAGATTTATATCAAACTTTCAGGACGCTGCTAACCTTTTACCAAACTGATGAAGAAGGGTGTCTCATTCATTTGGGATAGTGCTTGCCAAGAAGCATTCAAAAAAAACAAGAAGTATCTCACACACACATCCATTCTGGTAGCTCCAGTATCAGGGAAACCTTTCCTGTTATATGTTCGAGCAATGAATCATTCCTTGGGAGCTTTACTAGCTCATAACAAGATCAAAGTCCTGAACATGCAATCTATTATTTAAGTAGAATAATAATTGGGGCGGAGTATCACTACAACCCGATCAAGAAGGAATGCTAAGCGTTAGTTTTCGTCATCCAGAAGATGTGATACTACCTTATAGGGCAACACATTCATGTCATCTCCAGAGTTAATCCCTTGCAATTTTTCATGACAAAACCATCTTCGATGAATTGTAAATTAGCGAAATGGGCCATACTGCTCTCACAATATGAGATGCAATTCATGCCACAAAAGGCGATCAAAGGTCAAGTTGTGACAGATTTTCTGGCCGATCATTCAATTCCAGAAACTTCAAAACTTTACGATGATCTCCCAGATAAGATTGTAGAAGTTAACTTTATCAACGTCTCTTCAGAAGAATAAGTGTGGCAACTATTCTTCGACAGAGCATCAAGGACAAGTCCCGAGGGAAATATCATCGCAGATGTGGGGATAGAACTTATTTTCCCATATGATTACGTGATCCCTCGTGCATTCTCATTAACTGAGCCATGTTCCAACAATGTTTCAAAATACAATACTCTCTTGATTGGGATGCAACTTGCTGAAGAGATTGGAGTCTAAAATCTCGAAGCATACGGTGACTCAAATCTCATCGTCAACCAGGTTCACATGGAGTATGAAGTCTAACATGAAGACTTGATGCCCTATCACAATGCAACCATTGACATGGTAGAGAAGTTTAAAAGCTTCTACATCGATCATGTACCGCGTCAGTAAAATGCGCATTCAGATGCACTGGCATCCTTACTGCTTCATTGACCCTTCTAGCCAGTCACTGAGAGAGTACTTTTCTACAGTGGTGACTTGTACTATTGCAAATTTGCCCTTGAAGACAGTAAAACTTCAAGAGGAGACCTTCAAAGCAAAAAGGTTCATGAGATTTCGACAAGTCTCGAACTAAGAGAGTGGTGGTTCCCTTACATCGACTTCGTCTTATACATCATATTGCCTGACAACCCGAAAGAGGCAACTGCCATCAGAAGGAAGGCTCCTCGATTCTATTACAATGCGATCACGCGAACATTGTATCACCGATCGTACGATAGAATCCTACTACGATGCCTTTCACACAATGAGGCACAGAAGACACTCAAAGAAGCTCATGACAGTATATGTGGAGCTCACCAACCCGGACCCAAGCTCGGAGACCGACTTTGAAGACTTGGCTATTATTGGTCCAATCGCCTATGCTAAGTTATGCTATGTATGTCAGATCTACGGTGACTTTGTCCATCAAGCACCGGGACATCTTCATCCACTGTTCTCTTCATGGTCATTTAAGATGTGGGGAATGGAATTATTGGACCAATCAACCCTCCAACATTCAAAAGACATCGCTTCATTTTGGTAATAACTGATTACTTCTCTAAATGAGTTAAAGTCGTACCCCTGAAGGAAGTAAAGGCGTCAAATGTGATCAAGTTCATCAAGCATCACGTGCTCTACTAGTTTGGTATACCCCGACGAATTGTCCACAATAATGGACCCCAATTCGTCAGCCAAGCATTCCTGTTCTGTAATAAATTCAGAATTCAAAGTGTATTATCAATTACATACTATCCAGCTGCCAACGGTCTTACAGAAGCCTTCTAAGACTATTGGAAAGCTACTCAAAAAGCCAACGTGACTTGGATGACAAATTAGGTGAATGCTTGTGGGCTTACGGCACAACGGTGAGAACTCTGACAAAGGCCACGCCATTTTTCTTGGTATACGGATGTGAAGATGTACTTTCACTGGAGATCTAAATCCCATCCCTCTGAGTTGCCTTGATAACTAGGATGACGAACGATGAGAAGCATCGATTGCACCTCCAACAATTGGGAGATTTAGATGATAAACATCTGCAAGCCCAACAACAAATTAAGCTCTATCAAGCCCGAAGTTCCAGATCTTTCAATAAGAAAGTCAGGGAATAAATTTTCAAGAAGGAAAATCTTGTCTTAGCTGTCAGAAGATCCATGGTTATGATACATAAGACAAAGGAAAATTTCAACCCAAATGGGAAGGATCATTTGTAGTAAAGTCAGTCTACTCAAATGAAGCATACCACATAATAACTCCAGATGGCGATACGCTCATGATGCAAATCAATGACAGATTTTTAAAGAAGTACTATCCTTAGAGAAACTCTTCTTATAATCAGGTTAACATTACACCTCTGGTCGAAGCTTCACCCTGATCAATCAGATGGATTAGGGTTCAAAATCTAAGATGTTCAGAAGAGCGCTAAAGAAGAGCTTCTTCCTTCAATGGATCACATCACAGTTGATTAACATCGCGCCGACCGAACATTATTGACACCGTGATGCATGATGTTAATATTGAAGAGACAAAATTAGAAACTTCAGTTTTAGCCTTGTCACTCTTCTCATGATCAGGTTAACATTACACCTCTGATTGAAGCTTCACCCTAATCAATCAGTTAGAATTCGAGATCCAAGATATTTGGAAGAGCGACAAAGAAGAGCTTCTTCCTTCAACGGATCACATCACGGTCGATCGACGCTGAGCGGACCGAACATTATTGACATCGTGATGCATGATGTTAATACTGAAGAGACAAAGTTAGAAACTTCAGCTTTAACCTTGTCACTCTTCTCATAATCAGGTTAACATTACACCTCTGATCGAAACTTCACCCTGATCAATCAGATGGAATAGGGTTCGAGATCTAAGATGTTCGGAAGAGTGCCAAAGAAGAGCTTCTTCCTTCAACGGATCACATTACGGTCGATCGACGCCGAGCCGACCGAACATTATTGACACCGTGAAGCATGATGTTAATATCGAAGAAATGAAGTTAGAAACATCGGTTTTAGCTTTATCACTCTTCTCATGATCAGGTTAACATTACACCTCTGATCGAAGTTGTACCCTAATCAATCAGATGGATTAGGGTCTGTGATCCAAGATGTTTGGAAGAGCACCAAAGAAGAGCTTTCTCCTTAAACCAATCACCTCACGATCGATCAACGTTGGGCCGACCGAACAGTGGGGACATTATGATGCGTAATGTAAATATTGAAGAAAATATAAAGGCAAAATGTCAGTCTTTAGCCTTGTCACTCTTCTCTAGTATGTAAACATGCACCTATCTTCATCTTAGAAGAATAGGTCATATTTTGAGGTCGAGCATGCCTAAGCATCAAGAAAGATGCTTATATAGCCTAACTTTTCCATATGTAATAGTGGCATACCTTCCTGCTCTTGTTCGATCGATCGAAGCTCGGCCTAACAACAAAGGATCTGAACAATCAGATGAAGGGTCAAATGAGTTTATCTGATGGATTATCAAGCCAAACTCGTTGAAGAAAGTTCATGATGCATCTCTGCAGAACTTTTTCACTATTTTCACATTCATATCAAGAGGTAGTAACTGATCGAATAGAGAATCAAATGAGTTTGTCTGATAGCTTATCAAGCCAAACTTATTGAAGAAGGTTCACGATGAATCTTTGCAGAACATTTCCATTGTATCCACATTCATATCAAAATGTGACAACCAAATTAGGATCAAAGATGACTCCACGAGGAGGCTAATCTCTGGACAAAATCACTGCAGAATTCACGTCTACCTATGTGACCCCCAGCTTATTTGCAAGAAGCACACTACAATACATCTGGTCTCCGGCGGCTAAAGGAAAAATAGTGTGGCTAGCCAAACTCAAATGGTAGTTGGTAAAGGCATACCAAATCTGTTGATAGCTGAGAGTTTGCTAAAAATCTTGAGGAACCTGATCTCGCCTTCCCCTCCAAAATTCCTTACCAATTCTCGTCTATGGAATGATAAGACCACAAAAAAGCTGTAATGGTTTTTTTAGCAAAATAATCATAGGGTAAGCCTGTCATGTTAATATTATACCTCTGACATACCCTGTTATTAGGTTAACATTATACCTCTAACAATGATTCCCTCAATGTCCCCAACAAATAAAAATTTCAATTTGTCAATTCTCTTCAATAGAATAATGACTCTACTAAAATTGCTCAAATCGTAAAATTTTTCGGTCAATTTAAATACTACATCTCTGATCAAAATTGCTCATATCTCAATCGAAATCATTATTAAGTTAATATTATACCTCTAACAGTGATTTCTCTCAAATTTTTCAGCGGATAAAATTTCAACTTGCCAATTCTCTTCAATAGAATGACAGGTCCACTAAATTGCTCGAATCGCAAAATCTCTCGGTCACATTAAACACTACACCTCTGACCAAAATTGCTCACATCACAATATAAATCCCTGTTAAGTTAATGTTATACAGATGACAGTGATTTTCTCAATTTTCCCAACAGAAACGAGACATTCGATGCTAAGTTAAATATCATACCTCTAGCATCCATTTTATTGTTAAGTTAAATACTACACCTATGACAATGATCTTTCCGCGAGTTTTTTTATTGAAACCGAGACGTCAAAGGCTAAGTTAATATCGCACCTCTAGCATTCATTCCCTTCTTTCTCAGCCCGATGTTTCATATGCACCAGTGTCTTTCTCAGCCTCCAAGTACTCGTTCATTCCCTTCTTACGAATGATCTTGGATCCCTTACAAACACTGTAGGTGGACTTGATAGCTTTCACGCATAAGGCATTCATTCCATAACCCAGCACCGTATTGGCAATAACATACCAAGTGCAAAAGCTGAGTCTGGTAGGTAAATTCGAGGATTGCTGAGGAAGACTGAACATTGCCCATGTCCCTCTGATCATGTGAAAGTACCATGCCCGTGCCCCTTCGAATAGGTTCCCGCTGACGTGAAGGCCAGTATTCAGATTTCCCACGTAGAAATGATCATACCCAAATTGGCGAGCAAATCTGCTTGGTGGATACGGCTTGATCGTGCAGGTGTCACTGAAAATATACCTAGAGGGGGGTGAATAGGTGTAAAGCTAATCTAATGATCAATAATGTGGAATTAAAAACTTAATGCAACACACTTAGTGTAACAACGAGTGTAGCCGAGTTCCCGGTGAAGGACTCTGGACTAACTCCTCTGAATTCCTCTAAATAAGAGTTGAGGTGCTATATGAAGCTCTCTTGGTTAAACACAAGTATGGGCACACACAAACAACACAAGCATGTATATGATATGACAATAAGATGCAATGCTCAAATGTAAGAGAGAGAGTTAGAGAAAGTGGATCAAACGCAAACACCAAGATATGTTTCGAGGTTCGAGCACACAGCTCTACGTCCCCGCCTTCACACAGAAGGATTTTCACTAACTCATCCACACAGGACTTCCCACACAGGGAACCTCCACTGAGGATTTAGGTAAATACAACCGGGAGTACACAACTCCTCTCTCCAACAAATACAACATCTACACTTAGAGGCAAGGCACAACTCAAATCACCTCTACACTTAGAGGGATAGGCACTTAGCCAAACAAACAACAATCACCTCACACTTGAGGGATTCCAATACAATCTCCACCTCTCACTAGAGGGAGCCAAACACCACTTCCACTATCACCTCACACTTGAGGGATAACAACTCAATCACTTCTCACTAGAGGGATATCACAAAGATGGAAGGTTTACAATTTGGTGATCACAAAGACCACAAAACAAATCTTTTCTCACTAAACGATGATCCTATAGATAGGATAGATAGATAAACTCAAGTGTGAGAAATCAAGGTGTTTGAAAATCAAGTAACAAAGAAAAATACTTATGAAAACAACTTGAATTTGATAGAAATGAAGAACAATACAAATATCCTAAATCTCTATTTTTCTTTGATTTTTCCAACCCTTGAAAAACAAATAAAGATGAAATCTTTAAGCTTAAAAGCTCTTTTGAAAACTAGTGTTAAAACACTTGTAAAGGTGAGAAATTTTGCTCTTGAAAAAAATTCTTATACAAAACAACCAAGAAATAGGGTATTTATACCCTCATTTCAAATCTACCCGTTGGCAGCTGAAAAGGGCCAGATTGCCCTTCCGGTCGACCGGCCGGTCGACCGACCAACGGTCACATTTTTGACCGTTGCGCCTGCCGGTCGACCGCCCGGTCGACCGGGATTGGATCCAGGAGCAACGGCTCTCTGACCGGTCGACCGCCCGGTCGACCGAGCTGATACAGAGAGCAGAGCTCTCTGCCGGTCAACCAGGTCGGTCGACCGGGGCCATTTCCAGAAAGCAGAGGCTCTCTGGCGGTCGACCGTTCCGGTCGACCGGCCCATCAGCCTGGCTGCATGCACGCTTGTGCACGTCGGTCGACCGGCCTTGTCGACCGCCCGCTGCTACGGTCGACCGGCAGTCAGCCAGTCCAGCCTTTATAGGGCTTTAAAACTTAAGTTTTTATTATCAATTAAATCCCATAAAAATATATAAATTCCACAAAAATCAGTTCATGTTATATCTTTGAAATACAAACATGTTTGAGTAAAAATCAAATCATGTTACAAACATTTTGAACCATTTTTATGACATGGAAAATTTGCCTTAAACTAAAAACTGTATTTTCCAAAACTTGGATTTTTGAAATGGAAATCCGATTTTTCCAAAACACATGTAAATACAAAAATATGATATTTAAACAACTTGAAGCATATAGTATATGGATAGAATCCAATATACTTGAAAGGTATTATATCTATGTTTTTGACATTAAATCCAAAAATAAGTTTTGTTAAAATACAAAACTCCAAACTCATGAAGTAGACTATCAAAATAAGTTGTTCTAAGTATATTAAGTATAGATGTATATAGATAAAATCTAATATACATTAAACCATGTAAACTTATTTTGATTCTATCTATTCATGAAAACCAAGATCGGTTAAACTGAAAACCAAAACCAAAACATGAAACGTGTGTGTGTGTGAACTTGAGCATATCACACTATCTAATCTTTATAATGGATCTAAACAAAATCTTAAATTAAACAAACCGATGTCTTCTTGTAGAACTCTGTCTCCAAGTTGACTCGATCCAAACGTGATTCCCCGAGCTTGACTCCAACTGAGTGCTAGATGTAAACTTGATGCTCGAGCTCTTGAATCACCATGTGAAAGCTACAAAATACCTTTGTTGAAGCTAATCACCTACTAATAACTTAATCAAATATCTGAAACTAAATATCACAAGATTATTAGTAAACTATAACTACATGAGTTAATCATCATCAAAACTAGAGTGAAAGGCCTCTGGGCCAACAATCTCCTCCTTTTTGATGATGACAAAACTCATGGAGTTATATATGCATGGATTAAAGTTAAGCTTCATAGAAGCTCCCCCTTAACTCATGCATAGCAATAAACAAGTAGATATGCAATGCTCTTGATATAAATTGACATAAAGTGACATGTATGCACTAGATATCACAAGAAAAAACACAATAAACAAACTAAATATGCATATAAAACGTGCTCTGATACTAATTGAAACAATGCTCTGATACTAATACAAATTGAAACATTTTGAATCAATTTAAATATCAAAACATGCATATAAAACATCAATTTTTCTCTCCCTTTTTGTCAATCATCAACAAAGGGGTGCAAATAATAAAGGTTAAAAAAAATATTTTTCTCCTTTTTATGCATAAATCAAAACAATAAAATATATAAATAGAGAAGATGTTAAGCTTCCCTTGCATACAAATCAAAACATTATGATACCAATTGAAAAAAAATATATCAATTTAGTGCAAAGGTATACATAGAAACATCATGATATCAAATGATGATACCAATTGAAATAAACTAAACATGTTGAAGATACCAAAAAAATTTTGATACCAAGTTGAAAGATATAAACATATAGGTAATCTTGATTGTAAAAATATGTACTAATTGAAAATATTTTACACTTTTGATACCAATTAGAAAAACATACACCAATCTTTTTAGCAATATTCTTGAAACTAATAGAAAATAAAACTTATATCCAATTGAAATTATTATTTTTTATCAATCGAAAAGATTTTTCATTAAGAGCAAAGGATACCATATAAACAAAAGAAATCATTATCATTTTTCAACATAAAGAGTGGGAGTAAGATACCAATAGTAAACAAAACCAATTGAAAGGTAAAATATGAATTTTCTCCCCCTTTATGAATACCAAACAAAATGATGCATAAGCTTGTATAAGATACCAATTGAAAAATAATCAATTGAAATATAATTGTCATTTAAGGAATCAAGCTTAGCATAACCAAAATTTGTGCTCAAAGATATAGAGATATAGTAAGCACAAATAAAACACATATATATGTATGAAAAATTGAATACCAATCGAAATTGATACTATTTGAAGTGTAAGCATACATATGGAAAAAAAGATATATGAGTATAAAAAATGAATGTGAACAGTGATACTAATTGAAAAGATACAATGATACCAATTGAAACTATAATAAGGATCAAATGTATAACTCATATTCCCTACCATCCATTTCATGCACATGTTTAAATTAATTTTCAATATGAGTATATAAGGCATGGTCGCCCAACCAACTGCCCTTAGATGGGTAGGGGTTTTCAAAAATAAGTTTGAAAATAATATAACACGTTTGAAAACTCTACCATATGAAGAATACCGCAACTAGTTATATGATAAATTGTAAACTAGTACGAAATCCTTCAAGTAAGGAATAAAATAAAAATATATTTCATGAAAAACATGAAAGTCACACGATCATCAACACTCAAAATCTATAAGGCACATATCATACTCATGAGAACAAAATCATGAGAAAACATTAAGTAACGTGAGTGTATAAGAATTATGTGAAACACATCATCATGAAAATAGGCAATCAAGCTCAAGTATGAAATTCCTTAAAACATGAAAATCATCAAAATAATTTAATCTTCAAGGCATATGTATGTTTTGTACAAACTAAAGAATGCATACATATTCAAACATAACGAATCCACAAAAGTATATACATGAAGGCAAGTGGCTCAAGGATGTATATGTATAACTAATAGTTTAGACAAAATAGACATATACCTGAAGTTTAAACATAAACATGACAAACATGTACAAAAATATGGAATACAAGTCAAAATGCATGAATCATTAAAATTAAGTTATACTAGTACATCTAATAAGTACAAATGAGCAATCAAGCATAAACATATAATAATCTATTTGTGGCTTACTAGTTGTACAAGTATATACCTAAGTTTTAATGGAAATTGACATCTAAACATGTAGTCAAAACATGAAGCATAAAACAAACTCATAAACATACATATGATCATTATGTAAATGCACATGCATTAGATCTATGATATACACAATAGCTAAAACAAATGTGAGAACACAAAAGTATAAGTCCATATTAAACATGGGTGATCTCAAATACTAATCATGCATATCACAAGTCTAATAATCATGACATTTAACATACTAATCATGAATTATCAAAATATGTTAAAATCAATGATATGAAAAGCATGTAAACATAAATGGGAGTTAGAGATCTTTACCAAACCTATGAGGGTACATCTCTAAGTCTCCAAACCAAGGTGGTCCTCCCACCAAACTCCCCTGAAAGTGATGCATCCAAATTTGTCATCTTTAGGCTCGGAACGCATCCATCTCAAGGCACCATCACTCTCACGTCAAGTGAGAGCCCACACCTACATCAAATAAAATAGGAGTGGTCTTTGGTACCCATACTCTTTTGGGTCTATGGGGGTTAGCTCCTTTCCTAACCCAAACAAATTTATTTGCTAAATTGTAATCATGTATCCTATCATAACAAAATTTAGCAAGGTGGCCCTTACGTCCACAATGTGTACATGTGTACACATGAGCATACATTGTGTGATGGGTGTGAACGTGGGAAGCATGTGTATGTCGTGGTTTGTGTGCATGCATAGAAGGAACTTGTTTCTTTCGAAATATAGATTCCAAACGTGTATGATTCATGGCACAATGGCTCAAAGTGGAGCCCAAACAATCAACACTTTTCTTCAAAACACAAATGTCATTTTTAATACTTGAAGATAAAGTGGAGCATGCAATAGGTGAGCTAGATGATGAAGCTACACTAGCATGGCAAACATGAGAATCAATATCATTTTTCAAAGAAACATTTTTATTTGAAACCAAATCCAATTTCTTTGAAATATAAATAATTTTATTTTTTAAAGAATCATTTTTTTTAAAACAAAAACAAGTTTTGAAGATAAACTTTCATTTTTCTTCAAAACATTTTCACAATCATTTTTACCTTTTAGAATCTTGTTTTCATTTAGGGCAAGATCAAGCTTAGATTTCAATGAATCCCTTTCATTAGAAATCTCATCTCTTTCTTGCAAAACAATATCAAATTTAGAAGACAAGTTTTTGTTTTCTTCTTTTAAAGCAAAACTTTTGTTTTTTTCAAAAGAATATATTTTTCTAACAATCATTCAAAGCATTGGCATTAATATAATCATTACTAGAAGAACTAGCACTATCATCTAGTTGAGATTCCGAATATACCTCAAGTGAGTCATTTCCTTGGACCATGTAGCAATGTTGTTCGGATTCTTCTCCACTAGATTCTTTCTCCATTTGGATTGGCAATTGAAGCTCGGAGGAGGTCAAAGTGTTCCATAATGCAAAAGCGGAATCACAATAAGAAACCAACATAAGATATTCTTTATTAAGCGTGCTTTTAAGTGCCTCAAGGGTTGTGCATTGGCCTCTATATGCTTGCTATTACCAAGATAGGATTTTTTAGTAGCGGCAAGGAAAACATGCAAGCCTAGGGTTTTTAGGTACATGGACATCCTAGCCTTCCAAACAACAATGTTGGAAGTATCAAACATAGGTGGGGTCATGAAGTCTATGAGTGCAAACAATATGTGTGCAAATGCAAATAATAGATTAGCAAAACTAAGATCACACTCCTAGGTGGTTAAACCTAATATCAGGAGCGTAGGCTCTGATACCAATTGAAAATACACCTAGAGGGGGGTGAATAGGTGTAAGGCTAATCTAATGATCAATAATGCGGAATTAAAAACTTAATGCAACACACTTAGTGTAACCAACGAGTGTAGCTGAATTTTCGGTGAATGCCTCTAGACTAACTCCCCTGAATTCCTCTAAATAAGAGTTGATGTGCTATATGAAGCTCTCTTGGTTAAATCACAAGTATGGGCACACACAAATAACACAAGTATGTATATGATATGACAATAAGATGCAATACTCAAATGTATGAGAGAGAGTTAGAGAAAGTGGATCAAACGCAAACACCAAGATATGTTTCGAGGTTCGAGCACACAGCTCTACGTCCCCGCCTTCACGCAGAAGGATTTCCACTAACTCGTCCACACAGGACTTCCCACATAGGGAACCTCCACTGAGGATTTGGGTAAATACAACCGGCAGTACACAACTCCTCTCTCCAACAAATACAACCTCTACACTTAGAGACAAGGCACAACTCAAATCACCTCTACACTTAGAGGGATAGGCATTTAGCCAAACAAACAACAATCACCTCACACTTGAGGGATTCCAACACAATCTCCACCTCTCACTAGAGGGAGCCAAACACCACTTCCACTATCACCTCACACTTAAGGGATAACAACTCAATCACCTCTCACTAGAGGGATATCACAAAGATGGAAGGTTTACAACTTGGTGATCACAAAGACCACAGACCAAATCTTTTCTCACTAAACAATGACCATATAGATAGGATAGATAGATAAGCTCAAGTGTGAGAAAATCAAGGTGTTGGAAATCAAATAACAAAGAAAAATACTTGGGAAAATAACTTGAATTTGATAGAAATAAAGAACAACACAAATATCCCAAATCTCTATTTTTCTTTGATTTTCCCAACCCTTGAAAAACAAATAAAGATGAAATCTTTAAGCTTAAAACTCTTTTGAAAACTAGTGTTAAAACACTTGTAAAGGTGAGAAATTTTGCTCTTGAAAAAATTCTTATACAAAACAACCAAGAAATGGGGTTGTAGGCTGTCTAAAAATCACCAAGACAAGCCACCAAAACACAGAGATCCAAGATCCAGGCGCAAGGCTAAATGTGACAATCAAGACGCGAGAGATAGCTCGCGTCTCAGCATCAAGGCGCGTTGGCTCAACGCCCGCGTCTCAGCATCAAGGCGCGTTGGCTCAACGCCCGCGTCTCAGCATCAAGGCGCGTCGGCCCGAAGCCCGCGTCTCAGCATCAAGGCGCGTTGGCTCAACGCCCGCGTCTCAGCATCAAGGCGCGTCGGCCCGAAGCCCGCGTCTCAGCATCAAGGCGCGTTGGCTCAACGTCCGCGTCTCAGCATCAAGGCGCGTCGGCCCGAAGCCCGCGTCTCAGCATCAAGGCGCGTTGGCTCAACGCCCGCGTCTCAGCAACAAGGTGCCCCCACCTTGGTTGTAACCACCCCGATTATGGCGCCATCCACCGCCCATGTAGCGGGGAAGTTGGCCCTCATCGTGGAGCACTTTTAGGGGGCACGATCACCCCCTAAAAAATCCTATAAATAGTCCCGTCACTATTGGGGACGCACAACAAGAGAGGACGACGACGATTATCGGGCAAAGGAGAGATTCCGAGAAAAAAAAAAGGGAGAGATCATCGACAGAGAGAGAGAGAGAGAAGACTCTTCAGCGAGCTTACTGAGTACTAGCCGCTCTTCGCCTACCTCCTCTTCTAGAGTTTTGGTAGACGGAGCTGAGTTACTCCCTCTACCTGCCAAGGAGAAGATCCCCGACGGTCCAAACAGTCATCTGGTCAACGGAGAACAAGATTCACTCTCCACCGCCACCCGAAGAACCCAGCACTAAACAAAGGGGGAATTCAAGATTCAATATTCCCCCTCCCTTGTAACCGGAAGATTAAGCCGGCTGTAACTTTTTCATCTGATTCCAGGAAACGTTACACCAGCCACCCTTCTCCGTGTCAAACAAGAGATGGCGACTCCGCTGGGGAATACTTTCGTCACTGACGAACAGATCGTGGCGCAGGATGATGTTCTCCGTAAGGGGAAGATGGTCGAAACACTCGTTGTCGAGTTCGACCAGGCGAAGTATGAAGAGTTCCTCTCTTCTGGCTCCAAGAGCCCAAAGACCCGCGTCTGCCGCAGGGTCTCAACTGAAAAGCTACCCGAAGCCCAATCTGAGGCTCTGTCGGGTGCCGATGCCCACTGTGCCAAGACAAGTTCACGCGCCAACGCCTCCCAGAAGGCCCGCGTGACCTCAGGCACTGCTGTTGCGATCAACCGCGTCGCACAGAACACACGCGCCAACGCCTCCCAGAAGGCCCGCGTGGTCCCAGGCACCACTGCTGCTGCGATCAACTGCGTCGCGCAGAATACCCGCGTCAACGTCTCTCAGGAGACCCGCGTGGTGAACACTCTTGGTTCTATAAACCAGGATGTTGTTGGTTTCTCTCCACCTCCTCGACGCAACCGGAATGCTGAGCGTCGACAGAGGAGACGCGCGCGTCAACTCCAAGTCGGAACCGTTGGTTGTCTGACTGGGGGTGGACGCGGCGTACAATCTGATGCCTTGCCCGCACCTCGTCCAGTGCGTGAGATCCGCGTTTGGCGACCCAAACGCGATACTCCTCAAGTTGAGTCCTCCGAGGACCAACTCATCAAACGCCAGGGTGAAACCTCCGCGTCTTTTCAAACGCAGGAAGTACGCACTCATAGGCGTGGGGCCCAGCAGCCCACTCTCTCTCAAGCAACTCTGCCTAAACGCATCAGGCAGCAACGCGAGACTCGCGCGCGCGTCATACAGCCGCGTCATGAGAGCCGCGTCCCTGAAGTCTGCGTCCAGGCTGAACAGCACATGACTGTCTCCCGTCTTCGACGTTGCGAGACCAGTCTCTTTAATCCCCCTCCCACGGATTTGAGGGATTATTTGACAAGGAAAAGAAGTGCCAATCAAGCCACTTCGTCATGCTGCTGTCAACAACTCATCCATATGCTCTCTGGATGCCATTATGGATCAGGCGTGCACCAGCAGTCCTTAATCAGACAGCTGACCCTGATTCCCCCGTCAGCCAAAAGAAGACGCTCCCACAGGAGGAGAACCTTCTCAGATGTTGAATACCCGGAGCTTACTGCAAACATGACTAGCAGAAGCAAGGGAAAATAACCAATGGTCAACTCAGAGGAATCTGACTCTGAGCCGGAGGGGGTGTATCAACACACTCGCACCCGGACAGGGGCCATTCCCCCAATTGACTATAATGCCTTTAGCCCGCGGCATTAGAATGGGTGATTCTCACTCCGCTATAGTGGAGTCGCAGGCTTCAAACTCTTCCGTCGAGAAGGAGGCTTCCGCCTACATGGCAGACACTCCTGAGGAGACGGCCAGGCGTTTAGAACAGACGCAGAAGCACCAGATGGATATAATCGCCTCTCAACAGAGATCCATTGACTCCCTCAAGCATATGCTTGAGAAATTGCTTGAAGAAAGAGCGAGATCTCCTCCTAGACGGCCGAAGGGGAAAGGGAGAAAGGGAGGAAGCCCACCCTCCGAACCTTCCGACGAGACACGACGATCTACCTCGGATGTGTCCAAGCCCCCGTCGCAGGCAAGAAGCGACCAAGACCAGGAGAAGACTCATGCTAAGAGGATGAGTCAATTGGAACGACGCCTCGAGGCCCTTGCCAATCGCAAGGACCTCCAAGAAGCTGGAGTGGTCCGGCCCTATCCGGCTGAGTGGGACTTAGTTCCATACCCTCCTAAGTTCAAGGCTCCAACCCTCCAAGCATTCGACGGGAAGGGGTCACCCAACCAGCACATCTACTACTTCAAATCCCAGACCGGGAATGTAGTAGATAATGACGCCATCCTGGCGCGACTGTTCATCGGCACCCTGAAAGGGTTGGCTTTTGAGTGGTTTATGAAGCTCCCGGAGGGTTCTATCAAGAACTGGGGGGATCTAGAGAAGCTGTTCTTGACACGCTTCTTCGAAGATGACTCCGAAGTCACAATGCCCACCCTTTTAGCTACCAAACAGCGGAGAGGGGAGTCCGTCAAATCTTTCGTGGAAAGATTTCGGAACACGGCACTCCGGTGCCCAAGCGGTATGACCCAGGCCACCCTGGTGGAAACATGCCGCCACAATCTCCAAACCTCACTCCTTGCTCAAATAGGAGTTGCTGAAAGCCGCACCTGGAAGCAGTTAGTCCAACAGGGTGAACAGGCTGAGGAGATTGTTGCCCGTGTCAAGGCAGAGGAAGGCAAGCTGCGGCCGAAAAGGTCGACAAGGCGTGCACCGGCACCAGACACCTCCCTCCAGACGAAGCGGAAGGATAATTTGGCGACGGAGACCAAATCTCCCACCAAACCTCAAACAGGCAGGGCAAGTGGCTCTTCAAGCCAGCCACGCCCCAACAAGCAGTATTCCTTCAAGGAGGAACACGTCGATTCGCTCTTCAAGCTACTCAACAAGAGCAATCGACTGAAGCTCCCTGAAATTAGGCGCCCGGAGGAAGTCGGCAAGACCGACAATCCCAACTACTGCATGTACCACAGGATGTTGGGACATCCTACCAAAAGCTGCTACGTCTTCAAAGACATCCTTCAGGCTTTGATTGACGCGGAGGTGCTCAAGCTCCGACCAGAGCAGAAGAAGGTCACGGCCAATGTAACGTCGGTTCTCCAGTTTGGGAGACAACCTCCAACGCCTGCGGGGTAACTCCTATTCCAAGGGGAGAATTAAGAGTGGTCAACACAGACCCTCACCAGCAGCAGGAGAAGGGCTTGGTAGCCGTCCCTACACCTCAGGGGGAAACCATGTGGGTCCACCCTGACCTCGTCGATGAACAACAATGGACTACTGTAACCAACAGGAAGTCCAAAGGCAAGGCAAAAGCTTCGTCCTGCCATGTGGTATGTGCTTCCTCCCGAGAAGCAGAGGATGATGTTCCCTCGCTGACTGATTCAGAAGAGGAAACAATAGTCCTGGCCGCAGAGCCCAGCCAACCGATGGCGGGGACCCGTTCAGGACAGGCATACTTGAAGCAGTACGGCGAGACGGCAGCGGCTTCTCCGCAACCAGCCGTAGAACCAGCCAAGCCCTCCGCAAAGCCACCTGTGGCGAAGCAGAAGGAGACTCGATTCTCTCGAGCCCTTCCAAAAGGTGCAGCGGAAGGATCCTCGACACCTTACCACTTCGATGTCTTGGCTCAACTAGCCAATATTCCGGCACGCATCACCTTGTATGAACTCCTGAGGCTATCAAAGTCAACCAGAGAGGCTCTGCAAGAAGCTCTGGCGAATGCTGAGGCCTTCGTGACCCAGGTGCCGAAGGAGGAAGATGTAGAGGATTGCCTCCACACTTCCCAGAATGCCCCCTGCATCACCTTCACGGCAGATGATATGCAGGTGAAAGGGAAACATGATCGACCCCTGTACTTCACAGGTTACATCGGATCATCTGAGGTGAACCGCATTCAGGTAGATCCAGGGTCCGCATTGAGCATTATGCCCCGCCGAGTCATGCAACACCTCGGCATCCCTACCCACCGTCTGAGCCCTACACAGACGACCATCTACGGGTTCAATGCCAACGGCACCCGTCCGATGGGAAAGATCAAGCTCAAGTGCCAGATTGGGAGCCTCAAGTCGGAGGTGACATGCTATGTCATCGACGCCGACACTTCCTACAATCTGCTGCTAGGACGACCATGGATCCACCGCAACTCCATCGTTCCCTCCACTCTTCACCAAGTCATGAAATACATTGACGCGAGTGGGAAGGTGCAAACGTTGGTTGCCGAAAGGTATCCGTTCAAGGGAGTCGAGAATTATTTCACGGATTCCCTTTTATATCAGGATCCGGTGGATGAAACCCCGCAACTGGAGGCGCCAGACTCTGGTAATGAGGCTGACACTGAGCCCGAGCAAGAAAAGTGCCTGTGGGAGTTAAAACCACTTGTAAAGAGCACTAATAAGCTCGATGTTGATAATACCACCGACGATGCAGGCGGTTGGTATATTAATGAGAATCTAGACTTTGAATATTTTTCTGCGTGTGCATCCGATTCAATACCGTCGGATACTACTACCGACGTAGACGATGACATCTGGTCAGCAATGGATGCTTTGACATCATTGCATGTACCAGTAAAATCATCTTTCGGGACATACCAGGATAATGGCGATGCGCAGGAATCTATATTCTTGGTTCCGGCAAGACGAAAAGGCCAAAGACCAATACTTTTTGGGCGAATCTCGTCTGAACCAATGCCCCGCGAAGAATCGGAAAGCGAGGAGGAATCCCCTCAGCTCGACCATTATGAATCGAAAGCACTCAGAATGATGAAGCAAATGGGGTACGATATAACCAACAAGCCCGGGTTGAACTTCGGCAAAGGAAGGAGGACGCTACTTCGATCCTTTGTGCCAAAAGGGAAGGCCCCCGATTATTATCATCGGACGCGCAGGGGGTTGGGCTATGTATCAACTCCGGTCCCATCAGCCTCTGATTCTCAAGAATCGTCGAGCAACGATTGCTCTTCAGACACGTCATCATGGGAGTCAGATGTCAGTGTCGGCAACATCTTCAAAGGGCTTTCAGTAAACATGGTTTCAACAGGCCATCTGGAAGATGAAGTTGAAGAAATGATCCAACCTGATACAGATCCTTGGATCAAACATTTGAATGCTCTTTGGGATATCCGCTTTGAACAGCGTGAGCCACCCACAGATGACAAGGTTGTTCAGATCAACCTAGGAGATGAGACCAACCCCAAGCCCATCTTCATAAGTGACGGCCTGTCGCCTCCAGAGAAGAAGGATCTAATATCTCTTGTACAAGAGTATATAGATGTCTTCGCCTGGAATTATGAGGACATGCCTGGACTTGATCCTCAAGTGGCTATGCATCGCCTCAACATCAATCCGAACATGAAGCCTGTTAAACAACAGCAGCGACGGTTCCGTCCAGAGATAATGGAGGCAATTCAATCAGAAGTCAGAAAGCTCATCGATTCTGGCTTCATCCGGGAAGAACAACATCCCGACTGGGTAGCCAACATCGTCCCCGTCGCCAAGAAGAATGGGAAGATCCGGATCTGCATCGACTTCCGTGATCTAAACGAGGCCTGCCCCAAAGACGAATTCCCATTGCCAATCACAGATGTCATGATTGACAATACTTGTGGATTCGAGCGAATGTCCTTTATGGACGGGTTCTCAGGATACAATCAAATCAAGATGTATCCCGATGACGAAAAGCATACCTCCTTCAGGACTCCTCTAGGGGTATATTGTTACACCGTCATGCCCTTCGGACTGAAAAATGCAGGGGCAACATACCAAAGGGCCATGAACGCCATTTTCCATCAGGAAATGCGGAAAACGGTGGAATGCTATGTCGATGACATCGCGGTGAAGAGTCGCACTAAAGGTGATCACATAGCAGACCTGAAGGTGGTCTTCGACATCATGCGGGCTCATCAATTGAAGATGAACCCCACCAAATCCTTCCTGGGGGTAGCCAGTGGCAAATTCCTAGGATTTGTTGTGACTTCCACAGGAATCTATTTGGATCCAGAGAAAGTCCGCGCTATCCAAGAGATGCAACCCCCCAGAAGCCTCAAGGAGCTCAGGGGATTACAAGGACGATTGGCGTACATCCGCAGGTTCATATCAAACCTTTCCGGGAGATGCCAACCCTTCGCCAAGCTGATGAAAAAGGGTGTTTCATTCATTTGGGACGACGCTTGTCAAAAAGCATTTGAGGAGATCAAACACTACCTCACCCAACCACCAGTTCTTGCAGCTCCGGTGTCCGGAAAGCCTTTCCTGGTGTACGTCCGAGCAATGGATCATTCCCTGGGAGCTCTACTAGCTCAGAATGATGAACAAGGACGAGAACAGGCAATCTACTATCTGAGTAGAACAATGATCGGAGCCGAACATCGGTACAACCCGATCGAGAAGGAATGTTTGGCATAGTGTTCGCCATTCAGAAAATGCGACACTATCTGGTAGGCCAGACTATAAATGTCATATCAAAAGTCAACCCTCTGAGGTTACTTATGACAAAGCCTTCTTCACTAAATGGCCGGCTGGCAAAATGGGCCATATTGCTATCACAATATGAGATGCATTTTCTGCCACAAAAGGCTATTAAGGGGCAAGCGGTGGCGGACTTCTTAGCTGAACACCCAGATCCGAGGGCAGCCAAACTCTATGAGGATCTCCCAGACGAGGCCGCCGAAGTCTGCCTGACTCAGACGTTGTTCGAAAGTCAAGTATGGCAACTTTTCTTCGACGGTGCATCAAGGACAAGCCCAAAGGGACACGTAGTGGCGGGGGTAGGAGTAGTACTTGTCTCCCCACAAAATTATGTGATCCCCCGAGCTGTCTCGCTAACGGAACCTTGTTCCAACAATGTGGCGGAATACAACGCTCTTTTGATTGGGATGCAATTCGCCGATGAGATTGGCGTTAAAAATCTCGAGGCTTACGGTGACTCTAAACTCATCGTCAGCCAAGTTCGCGGAGAGTACGAGGCCAGACATGAAGATCTAGTACCCTACTACAACGCGACAATTCACATGGCCGAAAGGTTTTCAAACTTCTACATCGACCATGTACCGCGCAGGCAAAATGCACATGCGGATGCACTCGCATCCCTCGCTGCTTCCTTAGCTCTTCCAGCTGGAGCAATGGAGAAAGTATTCGTCTATAGCCACGACCTATACTGTCCAAAAATTCCCCTCGGAGACTACCCAGGGTCAGCGGGAGATCGTCGCGGTAAAGAAACACTTGAAGTGTCGACCGCTTCAGGGCTTAAAGACTGGCGATTCCCCTACATTGATTTTGTCTTATACGGCATTCTGCCCGAAGACACCAAGGAGGCGGCCGCCATTCGGAGGAAAGCCCCCAAATTCTACTATAATGCGATTTCGCGAACATTGTATCGTCGATCGCATGACGGGATCCTGCTCCGATGCCTCTCATCAAAAGAAGCCCAAGGAGTATTGAAAGAAGCCCACGATGGTACTTGTGGAGCTCATCAACCTGGCCCGAAATTGGCACATCGACTCCAAAGGATGGGTTACTATTGGCCCAAGATGATTGCCGATGCTGTCGCTTATGCTAAGAGATGTTACGCCTGCCAAATACACGACGATTTCATCCATCAAGCACCAGGGTACCTCCACTCAACGACCTCTACTTGGCCGTTTGAAATGTGGGGGATGGACGTGGTTGGCCCTATCAGCCCACCATCATCGAAAGGACATCGGTTCATTCTAGCGATAACCGATTACTTCTCTAAGTGGGCCGAAGCTATCCCTTTGAAAGAGGTGAAATCTTCTAACGTGATCAAGTTCGTGAAACATCACGTTATTTACCGCTTCGGTGTGCCTCGGCGTATCATCCATGACAATGGACCCCAGTTCATCAGCCAGGCTTTCCAGAGATTCTGCGCGAAGTTCAGAATCCAGAGTGTGTCCTCAACGGCATACTATCCTGCTGCTAACGGTCTTGCAGAAGCCTTCAACAAGACTATTGGCAAGCTTCTCAAAAAGTTCGTCTCGAAAAGTCAACGAGACTGGGACGACAAGCTGGGTGAATGCTTATGGGCCTACCGCACAACGGTGCGAACCCCAACTAAAGCCACGCCATTTTCCTTGGTATACGGATGCGAAGCCGTCCTTCCATTGGAAATACAAATTCCCTCTCTACGCGTCGCCTTGACAGCGGAAATGACAACTGAGGAGAAGCATCAGCAGCGACTCCAGGAGTTGGAAGCCTTAGACGACAAGCGTTTGCAGGCCCAACAACAAATCGAGCTTTACCAAGCTCGTATCACCAGAGCCTTCAACAAGAAAGTCAAAGCGCGAACTTTCAAGAAAGGCGACCTTGTCTTAGCTGTCCGAAGACCCATGGTCATGACGCACAAGACAAAAGGAAAATTTCAGCCCAAATGGGAAGGACCATTTGTAGTAGAGTCAGTCTACTCAAATGGATCATATCGCCTCATAACTTCAAATGGCGATACACTCATGATGCCGATCAATGGCAAATTCTTGAAGAAGTACTATCCTTAATAGTACTCTTCTTCCGATCAAGTTAAAAGTACACCTCTGATCAAACATCCGACGCCCTCGACGGCTAAGGATAGAGGAAAATGTTGGCCTTTAAGCCCAACATAAGTCCTCGACAACTCATCATGCTGAGGGGAATAGCATGGCTAGCCCAACTCAAACGGTAGTTGGTAAAGGCATGTCAAACCCGTTGACAGCTGAGGATTTGCTAAAAATCCTAAGGGACACGTTCCCATTTGATCCGACGCCCTCGACGGCTAAGGATAGAGGAAAATGTTGGCCTTTAAGCCCAACATAAGTCTTCGACAACTCATCATGCTGAGGGGAATAGCATGGCTAGCCCAACTCAAACGGTAGTTGGTAAAGGCATGTCAAACCCGTTGATAGCTGAGGGTTTGCTAAAAATCCTAAGTGGACTCGAGTCCACTCTTTCCTCCAAAATCCCTTACCAATTCTCGTCCATAGAATAGTAGGACCACAAAATGCAATCATTACTACGTTAACACTATACCTCTGGTAATGAATACTCTTTGTCGGGTATAAACTTTGCTTGTTAACTCTGCATAGAGTAACAAACTCTCAAATTTGCCAAGTTAACACTATACCTCTAGCATTTCAAATTCCACTTGTCAATTCTCATCAATAGAATGACAGGTCCTCAAATTGCTCTTATCACGAGCCAATTCTTGTCAAGTTAACATTACACCTCTGACAAACTACTGTTTAAGTTAACATTACACCTCTAAGCAGTACATCGAGTGCCTGTCAAGTTAATATCACACCTCTGATAGTCACCTTTCTTCAGACTTCCGTATCGAAGCTGAAATGGACGATGCCAAGTTAACACTACACTTCTAGCATCCGAGTCATCGCTAAGTTCAACAATACACCTATGGCCATGACCGTTCCTCGACTTCCTCGTCTAAGTCGAGATGACCAATGCTAAGTTCAACATCACACCTCTAGCATTACCTCACTGTTAAGTTAAACATTACACCTATGACAGTGACATTCTGAGTTAAGTTAATATCACACCTCTGACTCACATCCTTGTCGAGTTAACACCACACTTCTGACAAGACTATCTCCAACCCGTTAAGTTAATATCACACCTCTAACGGTAAAAGCTTTACTAGATTCCTCGCGGGTCTAGTTTCACTTGTTATTCTCTTCAACAGAATAACAGGTCCACCTAAAGACATTGTTAGGTTAACATTACACCGCTGACAATGTTTTATCAAATTCCCCAGCTGACCTTGAATCAAGTCAATCCTAGACACTTGACAAAAGTTCACCTTCTCTGGGAGTACGCATTCCCCCTGTCACTTTCTTTTATAAAGTGGCGGGTCCACCAAAATCATTCTTTTGCTTCTAAAACAAAACATTCAAGACAACAGAAAGAGGCAAAAAGAAAAGTGTCACTTTTATTCATATCCAAACACATGAAAGTGATACAAAACGCTCTCTTATACAATAAGATTGAGTGTTACAATTAAGGAGTACAAAGAAGTCCCTCTCTCTCTCTGAGGCCGTACTCACTCCTTGAAGCCGCATCTGATCCTAAGTGCATGATGTCTGAAGAAGTGCCAAATTGTGGCGACTGTTGGAACCATTGCACTTTGATGCACGACGCCAACTTCGAAAGCGCCCTAGCTGACTAAGCCAGGAGCAATGGTGTTCTTGAGGTCCGGTGGCAACAGAAGAGCCTGCAACCCTTCGTTCAAGAGTTGATCTTTCCCCAGCAGGCCATCCAAAGGACATGGACTGTCCTTGATGTTACTTCTGGGATGGGAGAGGAAGAGGATCCTCTCCGCCACCGCAACCGCCGGAACCTCCTCGCCGTCATACTTGACCTGACCATCTCTTGCCATCAGGCAAGAGTGGTGCAGGAGATCTGAAGAGACCTTGGCGAGATTTGGGTCCTCGTCAGAGATATAATTTACTCTCTTACAAACGACGAGGACCATAATTTACTCTCTTACAAACGAACATTGAGCAAGCTCGCCGGTTGAAGCACTCTTCCAGGAGACCAGCGAACCTGCAAAGAACAAATAAGAGAATCAGAAAATCTGGAACTTAGTATACTTTAACAAAAGAAAACTAAGTAACAGACGCGGCAGTCATTGAAGACTTCAGACGCGGAAATGATCTGCACAGTCAAACCACCGCGTCAGCAGAAACAGACGCGAGTCAAAACTGTGCCACGCCCAGGATTCAAACGCGGTCTCAGTTTGCACCCGCGTCTAATGTACTAGACGCGAAAAACTTCAAACGCCGAAAATTGCCATCTCTCTGTTGGGTGAACAGGAGTTGCAAGATTCAGGTCTGAAACGCGCCAAGGCAATAGCCATGAGCAAAGCCAGCGTCAAGAGCCCGCGTTCAGAAAAGTTCAAGTCACCAGCACAAATTCCAGAATAGGAATGCACCAGAATTTCATTCAGATGCCTATGCCAAAATACAGGCTATGGACATCATCGGGGTGACATACCAGCAGAAACCTCTGTCCAGAGTTGACCTCTCTGCATCCAAACGCGGGTGCGCAAGATGACATGAGAGAGGATTCCTTCTGAAGAGACCAAACAGAGGCATGAGAGCTCTGGGTCATCTTCATCCACGGGGTCACCTTCACCCATGAAGACGGTTCTCTGAAAGATAATTCAAGGCGAGACTTCTCTCGGAGCAAAACAAATGAAAACAGTCTAAGTTGGATTGTTGAAGAGGGAGAGGGTGCACTCTATTTATAGGCAGTCCCTAATAACTGTCATTAATGGGGCATCAATCGGAACCGTCGCGCACAACTGTCAAAGCCCAATCAAAAACGGACGCGTGGAACGCTGCTTTGGAAACCGTCGAAGTGCGCCGGTTTTTCAACCGCCAGCGTCGGTTCTGCATGCAAGAGCATTAACGCCTGAACCCAATAAGAGGCCGACGCGTGGATAACTGTCTTGGGAAGCAACGGATGACCCAGAACCCCAATCGACAGTGAAGACTTGACGTTCAAAGATCTCCTAAAAATCTTTTAAGTCATGCTGCATTGAACGCAGATGGGAAAGTCGCTCGAGGCTGCGTATCCCGTGTCTGATCGATCCGCGTCTTTCTTAGCAAGACAGATTCGCGTTATTCAGAGCCGCGTTTCACTCTGTGATTGACGCTGCGTCTCACTCCATGGACTGACGACCGCGTCTCACTTTATGGATCAATGTTGCGTCTCATCAAGAAGACCGCGTATCACTCTGAGATTGATGCTGCGTCTCATCAAAAGGACTTTGTAAATCTAAGTTCCTATGGACTGACGACCGCGTCTCACTTTATGGATCAATGTCGCGTCTCATTAAGAAGACTCAGAGTCAAGGCCGCGTTTCATTAACAGAACTTAGTCTTACCTAAGTGCCAGTTACCAAGGAGTTGGATTCGCCTACAGCTGAGCAAAGAAGATGGAGCAAAATTTTTCAAACTTTTATTATAAACAGTAAAAGTGGATACAAACACTCTAAACAGAGTGTCCTCTTCTTTACAAAAAAGAGGGAAAAGAAAAGAAGGCTAAATGTCCTGGTTCGCCAAGGTACGGATTTGTTTCCTAAGGCGGTGAATCTCGTGTTGGCGCGTCCTTTCAGCTTCCATAATAGCCCGGTCCCGCAGCTCCTCTTCGGATAAGAAATTTCTTGCGGCCAGCTGCGTTCGCAGAGATTCCACCCTGGAAGAATGTAGAGACAGACTCTCTTCAGCTCGCGCCCTAGCAGCTTGTTGCTCCTCTAGCTGCTTTTTGATGGTAGCAAGCTTTTCCTCATTGAGCGCAAGCACAACTTCTGCCTTGGCAATGGTGTCCCGAGCCCTGATGATGACTTGCTCTGTGCTCTGCATGACAAGCTCGGATTCCCTTGAATCGCCAGCTAGTTTCTGACATTCAGCCTGGGAATATTCGAGATTGCGGACCTCTGCAGCGATTTGTGCCTCCGCTTCCTGTCGCTCTCGTTCTTGAGCAGCTAGGAGCCTAGTCAGGGTGGCCTGGGCCTCACTAAAAGAGCCAGCATCTTCCAAAGACTCCAGCTCCTGCAGGTAGTCTCCCAGTTGCTCTACCACCCGTAGACACGCCTTGGCAAGTGAAGGGCCTCCGGTTAATTCGACGTTCACGGCCAGATTTTTAAGAAGCGTCTGGGCAAATTGGAACGAGCTGTTTCCACGTAAGATGAGATCAATACATGATCCCATCGAAGCGAAGAATTGCTGCACCATCTGACGTGCCAGTTCCCCCATGTCTTCACCACCTAGGAAGCTTCCCGACCCCTTTTCTGTCACAGGATAGGGGATATAAGGCGGATCTTCTCGCACAAGAGTCGTGCTGGCCGTCGAGACAGTAAGAGCTAGACCGCCGCTGACGCTTCCGGAGGTACTACCTCTGCAGGAGCCGTCACAGGATAGGGGATATAAGGCGGATCTTCTCGCACAAGAGTCGTGCTGGCCGTCGAGACAGCAAGAGCTAGACCGGCCGTTGACGCTTCCGGAGGTACTACCTCTGCAGGAGCCTCCACGACCAATGAGGAGTAGTAAGCACGACCTCCTGAGAAACCTCCACCGAGACCTAGCTGTATGGCCTTCTGGAAGGGTGCCAACCATCGGACTCTCCACCTGAGCCCCCTCAGTCCTCTCTGCAAGTTATCGCGATGTTAGCCACAATGATAGAAGAGCTAAACATTTAAAGCATCAGAGCTGCCTTACCAGGTTGGAGGTCCGGAGACGTCAAATCCTGCGGAGCGGAAGTCTCCTCGGCTTCAGCAGTAACCTCCTCGCCCGGCAGAGTGAGAGCCTCCTCAGCCTCAGTGGTTGCTTCCTCTTCTGGCAGAGTGGAAGGCTCCCCAGTTTCAACAGCTGCCCCTTTGAGGGTATCTCAGCAGCCGAGACCTCAATCCCCTCGGGCTGGGTCAACTCTTTCACCATCTCCTCGATACGCGAGGAGGTTGTAGCCTCAGCATCTTCGGTTGGCCCTGCAGCATAAAAGAAGAATGTTAGAACATCCTCTTCAATATGCAAAGAGGAAATTAGACAGAAGATGGAAAGAATACCTTCAGTAGGGATAATCGCCAGCGATGGTGCAGTCGATGGCTCACCCTCATGTATTTCCTCCTCCGAGATGTGGAAGAATTTGCTCTGATCAGGAGAGCGGGTTCATCACCATAGTCGGTCTCGTCTTCAAAGGCGCTTTCCCCCGATAACGAAGAAGACGACAGCGCAACGCGAGGAAGCTCCGCAACAGGAGCCTTACCTCCAATTACCCCAGTGGTAGGACTAGGGTCGACTGCCCTAAGACTGGAAATGAAGATGCTAGGAGACCCCGGCTGCTGTGCCTCGTCTCTCCCATCATGAGCAGAAGAAGGCTCGGGTTGAACTGAGAAGCCTGCAATCTCAACATCCCCTCCAGTCATTATGTCAACCTCCAGTGACTCGTCATCTTCGGCGGCGGTGGACTCTTCAACAAGCTCCCCTTCCTCCACGGTCTTGCTGCGCGACCTAGGAGCACGGACTAGGGTGGGGAAATCTTCATCTTCCGACGGTTCCTCAACCCTAACAGGGACGTCTTCAGGAGGAGCCTCAACTCCAGCAGAGATGTCTCCGGATTGAGAGACTTCAGCCGTCAAATCCCTCCGAGCTTTCTTTGGGGCAGGCTCAGCGATAGAAGCAGAGCGTCGATGACGCTTGCTCGCCAACTGCTTAGACCTCCTGGCCCGCGGCTCCTCCCTCGTGGCTGGTGGCTCCGCCCTTGTCGCTGGTGGCTCTGCCCTTGCCGGTCGCGGCTCCGCCCTCACTGCTGGGGGCTCCCTCCTCGATCTTCGCCCGACCTCCTTTTGGGCCTTCAGGTACTGTTCTACGAGTTTCGTCGGTTTACTAGAATCAGTCCTGGCCTCGAGACTTGCATTGATGCTCTCAATGCATGAAGACGCCGGAAAAAAGTCTGGCGTTTGGATGGCTAGGGAGTACCAAGTACAGAAGCTGAAACTCGTACGGCACTTGGGCCCCTCGAGAGGTAGACGAAAAGATACTCCCGTCCCTCCAGCCACACTATAGTACCAGGCCCGAGCACCCTCGAACAGGTTCCCTTCGAAGGCAAGTCTAGCATTGGGGTTCCCGACATAGAGCTGATCATAGCCGAACTGTCGAGCGAAGCGACTCGGCATGTACGGCTCAATGGTACATGACGTCCCTTGCCGGAAAAGCACATATCCGGGCCGGATATTTAGCAACCACCAGAAGGCCCCCGCGGATAACCTCGTGAAGTCATCTGGGCCAACAGAATCAACAAGTAGATCCCCGAAAGATGCATCAGGGATCTGGAGGAGGCAGCGATTGAGCTGGTAGTTTGCAGGGTCTGAAAGGCACTTCCGGACGTAATATATATAAGGATCACGCCATTTTGAACCCTCCAACCGCTGTACAAAAGGGACAGAACTCTCCCTCCAACGCGCTGCCGTCATCAAAGAGGGGCAATGCATCACGTACCAAGAAATAAGGTACGTGTAAGGCAGCTCGACACGAGGGTTGGGACGCTTCACCGTCGGACTCCCCTCTGAGTCAACATACGGCTTTCCCTCGGAGTCTGCAGTTTTTGGTGGCTCGCAGAAACTCTTAGTGAGCGCCCGCAGCCCGCTCTGAATACCAGCCGCCACGGCCGGGAGAAGGGCTATGGGGTTCCCATGAGCCAGGAGCACCGCCGGGTACACCACGTCAGCAACAATGACTTCATGCGGCAGCGTGGGCACCACACAGCGCTTCAGCCACAGCATCAGAAAGCCCGCCAACAGCGCCCGATCGGAGATAGGAGTCCGGGCTTGATGGTGAAAGCTTTCAAAAACTAAGTCAGGGTCGAAACCGTCCTCGTTCGACTCCGTGGTGTAGAAGCTGTTCGGAGCCTGGTCGATCCTGTCTTCAATCTCCCTGTCAGAGCTGGGATCCAATCGGGTTATCCGATGGTCTTTGGTGTTGACATTATTGAACAAGTAACTGGCCCAAGACAGTTGCTTGACTCCCTGCGACCGCCATTTGGTTATCTGGCCGCAAATGTGGAAGTGACATAGCACTTCCCAGTAGGTCTCATATATGAGGGGAAACTCCTCCTTCACATAGCGAAACTCCACAGCGGTCGGGACATATTCCTCATAGGGAATATCCCCTGTCGACAGCCCCGAGACCTCGTGCAGCTCGTGCAGAGCAAGGCCCATCTCTCCGACCGGAGTGAAGAACGTCCCCGTCGAAGGATTATAACGCTCTAGAATCCCGAAGAAGTTCTGAGAGCTTTGAGGGATCCCCCACTGCACGGCCCTGACTGCCGAGTACAGTCCCACGCGCTTTAGCAGACCCCCGAGCTCGGTAAGGACAAAGCCGACCATTCTGCCCCACCAATAGTTCTCCGTGGAACGGACCCACCCCGGCGCACGGAACCCAACCGGGTAGTCACCCTCCGCCTCCATGAAGGCGTTGAGGAAGGTAGTGCCAAGTTGTGGTATCTCCCCAGCTGGAACCTCAGTCCTGCGCGACCCAGGGAAAAGCCGATAACTGACCTGTCATGACTATCATGACGGTATACTTTGTGGGAGCCCAAATCACCGAGAGTGACCTCGGGAACATATCGAGCAAGGTCCCATTCCATCTTCCGAGGGACGGACATATGCTGGAAGTAGGACAGCGGGAACATCCTCTCCATGTCTGAAAGAAAGAATCTTCCACCCTTTATTTGACGGAGCCATTTGTAAGTTCCGTCATACACGCTATGGCCGCCCTCGTGGATACGATCTCCGAAGAAGAAGGCAGGCTTCTCCAGCTTGATGCCAGCATCTGTTGCGAATGCTGCATCAGTCATAAACACCCGAAGAGTTCTCATGTCAACATTTGAGAGCCTCTCTCTGCGATCCGGTGACTTGTCAGCAGTCACAGGAACAGTCCTTTGTAATACAAAAGTCAAATCCCGGTCAGCACCACCTACATGACCAAAGTGGCACTTCTTGGCGAGTGAAGTAGCAGGGCGTGGCGCTGCAAAAAGAAAAGGACACTTAGTTAGATACTCTATCAAAAGCATAAAAAAAATGCCAAGTGTTCATAATCCGAACGCAGAAGAGACACTGGACGCAGGAATTATCAAATCCGCGTCCAGACCTGCGCATCCACGCATAAGAGACACTGGACGCAGGAATTATTAAATCCGCGTCCAGACCTGCGCATCCACGCAGAAGAGGCACTGGACGCAGGAATTATCAAATCCGCGTCCAGACCTATGGGATCGGCGTCTCCACAACATTCTCCTTGATGTCACTTCTGGGGTGCGAAAAGAAGGGAGTTATCCACCTTAACCTTTCCACTACCATAATCGCCAGAAGTTAAGGAGGGTAACTCCCTTCCTTTCACATCCCCAGATGTCAAGTGCTTGGACTCGGATGCCAGATTCATCAAAATCAGCAGCTGATGAAACAGAACGCAAGGATCAAATCCGCGTTCTGTAAACTAAGTCCGCGTTTGAAACCCTTCACAAATAGAAAATATTCTAAGTGAAGAATCTGAAGCGCAGGACTCAAGGGCGCGAGGGTCCAAACCCGCGCCTCGGTTATCATCCCAAAGACTGCGTCTGGGAATCAAACACGATTTGAAATTCACGTGTTAAGGGTTCTTAAAAGTTCTTTGAACTTTCTTTAATGGCGAAACTTCCGCCTAAGAGGCCTTTACCTTGGAGACCTGGGAGAACGACGTCCTGTGCAGAGGAGGAGCTGCCCCTCTGGGCCTCGGCAATGGTCGCCTTAGAGGACGACGCGGTCGGCTTGGCCTTGGGTGCCATTGGTGATCAGAGGTCAATGAAGAAGATGAGCAGTAATGGAGAAGAAGAACTCTCTTAAATCTCTGAGTAAGCGCGTTCGGAGAAGAAGATGTATCTCTCCAACTGTTGCCTTTTATAGGCACAGGGATTCGCGAAGATACGCGGCGTGTGGCCCGGTAGACGCTGCAGCGAGTCGCCGCTTGACGCGTGTAACCAAATCGTTTCTGAACGGAGAAGATCATGCGTCGCAACCCCGCCACGAGTCAGCAGTCGACACGTGGAGCAGTTCATTTAATGAACCAGGAAATCCGCGCGCCAAAAGGCGAATTTCGCCGGTTCCCTAGGCCAGCTGGCGGCGTAATCATGACATGGCACAGAATTCGCGCCCAAAGAACGCACCTCCTCGATGGACATGCCACGTCAGCCTCTCCATGAATGCATTTGGAAGGTCGCGTCTCTCTAAGAAATTCGCGTCCTTCCAGTCTGGCCAAATATCGCGTCTGCCTTCTGAAGATCAGTCACGTCTCCATTGCCAAAGGACGCACATTACAGAAATCGCGCCTTTACAGCAGTACCATCTCTGCTTTTTGAAAAAGAACCTGCGTTTGGCCTCCTGCTTCTGCAAAATCAGTTCAACAGTACACTGACGCAAGCAGACGACCAACACTCCTGGCTTAAAGCGCGCCAGTGACAGACTAAAAGCAATCGGGGAGGTTTAGACTGTGCATCTAAACACTCAACATGATCAACTCTGGGGGCTTCAAAGAGTTCACAGTACACTCACGAAGACCAAATCCAGATAAGATCAAACCCGGAGCATCAACAGTCTAGTCATGAAGGCGAACTCAGCTAGAGTCCAAAGTATTTCGAAATCCGTCCCAGTTAACTGCGGAATGTCGAAAACTTTGGAGGGGGTTCTGTAGGCTGTCTAAAAATCACCAAGACAAGCCACCAAAACACAGAGATCCAAGATCCAGGCGCAAGGCTAAATGTGACAATCAAGACGCGAGAGATAGCTCGCGTCTCAGCATCAAGGCGCGTTGGCTCAACGCCCGCGTCTCAGCATCAAGGCGCGTTGGCTCAACGCCCGCGTCTCAGCATTAAGGCGCGTCGGCCCGAAGCCCGCGTCTCAGCATCAAGGCGCGTTGGCTCAACGCCCGCGTCTCAGCATCAAGGCGCGTCGGCCCGAAGCCCGCGTCTCAGCATCAAAGCGCGTCGGCCCGAAGCCCGCGTCTCAGCATCAAGGCGCGTTGGCTCAACGCCCGCGTCTCAGCAACAAGGTGCCCCCACCTTGGTGTAACCACCCCGATTATGGCGCCATCCACCGCCCATGTAGCGGGAAAGTTGGCCCTCATCGTGGAGCACTTTTAGGGGGCACGATCACCCCCTAAAAAACCCTATAAATAGTCCCGTCACTATTGGGGACGCACAACAAGAGAGACGACGACGATTATCGGGCAAAGGAGAGATTCCGAGAAAAAAAAAGGGAGAGATCATCGACAGAGAGAGAGAGAGAAGACTCTTCAGCGAGCTTACTGAGTACTAGCCGCTCTTCGCCTACCTCCTCTTCTAGAGTTTTGGTAGACGGAGCTGAGTTACTCCCTCTACCTGCCAAGGAGAAGATCCCCGACGGTCCAAACAGTCATCTGGTCAACGGAGAACAAGATTCACTCTCCACCGCCACCCGAAGAACCCAGCACTAAACAAAGGGGGAATTCAAGATTCAATATTCCCCCTCCCTTGTAACCGGAAGATTAAGCCGGCTGTAACTTTTTCATCTGATCCAGGAAACGTTACACCAGCCACCCTTCTCCGTGTCAAACAGGGGTATTTATACCCTCATTTCAAATCTGCCCGTTGGCAGCTGAAAAGGGCCAGATTGCCCTTCCGGTCGACCGGCCGGTCGACCGGCCAACGGTCACATTTTTACCGTTGCGCCTGCTGGTCGACCACCCGGTCGACTGGGACTGGATCAAGAGAGCAACAGCTCTCTGGCCGGTCGACCGCCCGGTCGACCGAGCTGATACATAGAGCAGAGCTCTCTGCCGGTCGACCGGGTCGGTCGACCAGGGCCATTTCCAGAGAGCAGAGGCTCTCTGGCGGTCGACCGTTCTGGTCGACCGGCCCATCAGCCTGACTGGATGCACGCTTGTGCACGTAGATCGACTGGCCAGTCGACTGCCCACTGCTACAGTCGACCGGGTCCGGTCGACCGGCAGTCAGCCAGTCCAGCCTTTATAGGACTTAAAAACTTAGGTTTTTATTATCAATTAAATCCCAAAAAAACACATAAATTTCACAAAAATCAGTTCATGTTATATCTTTGAAATAAAAACATGTTTGAGTAAAAATCAAATCATGTTACAAACATTTTGAACCATTTTTGTGACATGGAAAATTTGCCTTAAACCAAAAACTGTATTTTCTAAAACTTGAATTTTTGAAATGGAAATCCGATTTTTCCAAAATACATGTAAATACAAAAACATGATATTTAAACAACTTTAAAGCATATAGTATATGGATAGAATCCAATATACATGAAAGGTATTATATCTATGTTTTTGACATTAAATCTAAAATATGTTTTGTTAAAATACAAAACTTCAAACTCATGAAGTAGACTATCAAAATAAGTTTTTCTAAGTATATGAAGCGTAGATGTATATAGATCAAATCTAATATACATTAAACCATGTAAACTTGTTTTGATTCTATCTATTCATGAAAACTAAGATCGGTTAAACCGAAAACCAAAACTAAAACATGAAACGTGTGTGTGTTGTGAACTTGAGCATATCACACTATCTAATCTTTATAATGGATCTAAACAAAATCTTAAATTAAACAAACTTATGTCTTCTTGTAGAACTCCATCTTCAAGTTGACTCGATCCAAACGTGATTCCTCGAGCTTGACTCCAACCGAGTGCTAGATGTGAACTTGACGCTCGAGCTCTTGAATCACCATGTGAAAGCTACAAAACACCTTTGTTGAAGCTAATCACCTACTAATAACTTGATCAAATATCTGAAACTAAATATCACAAGATTATTAGTAAACTATAACTACATGAGTTAATCATCATCAAAACTAGAGTGGACAGCCTCTGGACCAACAGTCACCTTGGCAAAAAATGAAATATCTGAGTCGAATATTCATTAGCCAACAGAAGACACCAGTTGATAAGGTGGTACACCTATCTGGCCCTGCGAAATCTAGGAAGCGGTCCCCATATGACGTATCCTGAATGTCAGGCAAGCATCGGACCAACTGATAGTCAGAGTCACTCTGAATGGACCCTCCTAATATAGAATATATAGGCATGTTGCCAAGTCGAGCACTCTAACTTTTGAAGAAATGGCCCAAAGTCTTCCAATGTGTGTGTGGCCGTCATCAGAGATGGGCAATGCATAACATACCATGCCGCTAAGTAGGTATAGGAAAGTTCGACTCTGCGATAGGCACCTTGACCTCTTCACTATGCTGGTCAATAAGCACATTGTCGTCATCATCTACCAGAGCTTCTGCTTTGCAAAATGTCTTGGTTAATGCCTGAAGTCCGCTCTGAATGCATCCCACCGTCGTTGGAAGAAGGGCAATACTTCGGCCAAACGCCAGTAGGATAGCAGGGTATACCACATCGGCCACTATAACTTCATGGGGAAGTGTCGGCACGATGCACCATTTCAATCACAGCATTAAGAATCTAGCTAGCAAGACTTTGTTGGAAATAGGGGTCTTAGCTTGGTAATGAAAACTTTTGAAGACTGTGCCAGGTCTGAAAGTATTCTCGGTTAATTATGTGGTATATGAGGACATTGATGCACTAATTCTCTCCTTAATTTCTACATATGTGCTTAGAGTTAGGCGAGTCAATCAGTTAGCCTTGTCCCCCAAACTATTAAAAAGGCAATCCGCTCAGGCCATCTGTTTGATCCCTCCGGACCTCAAACCAGTGATTTCAGCGCAGATGTGAAAGTGACACAACACTTTCCAATATGTCACACATACAAAATGAGCACTTTCCTCCATCAGGTGCAATTCTTCGGTCGATGGAACATATTCTTCATAGGGAATGTCCCCCATCGCCAACCCAAAAACTTCATACATTTCATGAAGAGCAAATCTCATCTCCCCGACTGGGGTGAAGATTGTACACGTCTCCGTATTGTAACACTCCAGCATAGCAAAAAGAGATGACTGCTCTGCGTGATGCCATACTGAACAGCCCGAACTGCGGTATAGAGGCCGGTCTATAACAGCTTGTCCTTCAAATCTTTAAGGACGAAACCCACCATCATTGACCACCAATATTTGTTCGAAGAATGGACCCATCTCAACGCCTGAAAATCGGCTTTTAGGAAATCACCCTTCACAGATTAATGAACATGGCCACCTGATGAGGAGTCTCACCTACGGGATATTCCACCTTCAACGAACCCGACAGTAGTCCAACTACATTCCTGTCAAACCCGTCGGGATTGCAGCGTGATGACAGATTCACCCGAGGGAAACTCCAGATTGCTCATCTGTCAAATCCCACTCCATCAATCGATGAAGGACATCGATTAAATGGACGACAAGAAAAACATCTTTTCCATGTCCGAGAGAAAGAAGTGGTGCTCTCCAAGCCGACGAAGTCATTTGTAGTTACTGTCAAGCATCACCTCTACATCCTCATTGATGGAGTCTCCGAATAAGAAATCTGACTTTCTTAGTAATGAATAGGCATCCGATTTAAATCTCCCGTCTGTGATGAGCGCTCAGAGTGTCTGTGAGATCGCCCGGCTTAACTTGATTTGTCACTCTTGATTCTTCCCAGTAAAAGCCGACACAGTCCTGTTAAGGCTAGAGATGACATCCGGATCCGGGCCACCCACATGACCAAAATGACGTCTCTTCGCTAGAGGGTCTGAGAAGTACTTCATTGTAAAAAAGAAAAGAACACAAAGTTAATACTTTGAAAACAGTGAAATTACACCAAGTGTTGGAGTCCAAACGTAGGGCTCAACACATGAGACTCGCGTTCTTGATTAAAACGCTAGGCTCACATGAAGCCCGCATCTGGACTCCATGCTTAGAAAAAATTTCAAAGTCTTGAGACTCAAACACAAGTCTCACAAATGAGACCCGCATTCAAAAGTCTCAAGACGCAGAGTCTCCTGGACTTGCGTTCAATTCACAGACGCGAAGGTCGCATTGATAAAACAAAAAAAACGCCAGGATCATAAGACTCGCATTCTGATCATCAACGCGAGAACCGCGTTTACAAATCAAACGCGGACTAGTGAGATCCGCGTCGACTGTTCAACTTCAACAGAAGTTTTGAAACTTCAAAAAGAAGTTAAGAGACCACCTACGGTGGTCGGCGCAGCGACGACGCTTGAAGAAGCCATTTTACTACCAGAAATGGGGGCTTCCTTGTGTTTCTTTGTGTTCCTAATAGCGGAAGCCATTCTACTTATTAGAAATTGGGGCTTCCTGAGGAGGAGACCACTCACGGGGGTCGGCGCAACGGCGGTGCTTGAAGAAGTAACAGTTTGCTTAAGTTTTAGGGCCATCTCAATGGTGAAAATTTTTGAAAATATTTAAAAAAGCTCAAAGCTCTATGGGTTCGGAGAAAGCATGAGAGCTTATATTTTTTAGATGCGGGTCTGATTGAAGGTGACGAACAGTCAAGTGAATTGACTGTTGAAAGATCAGGGTCTTTTATGGGCCTTTCCAATGGCCGAGATACACGGTGGGTATCTCGAGCTCAATTTAAGCCGGACACGCGTCCAACGCGGCACTCGCGTCCGCGTCTGGAATATTCAACGTGATCTTCGCGTCTCAAAACCGCGTATCAACACCAGCTGAGAGTCGCGTCTCAACACCAATTGAGGGTCGCGTCTCTACATCAACTGAATATCTCGTCTCAACTTCATTGAAGCTTGCGTCTACATGGCATTCGCGTCTTAACACTAATTGAGGGTCGCGTTCTCTCACATACATGGAGTATGTTCCTGCTACCGCGATCAGTTTGACAGTATATTGGCAAAAATAATCAACAACTCTGCTGGTTCAATAGTACACCGACAAATAAATTAGAGCTAATAACAAGTGCTAAACTGAGTTTCTAAGATACTTGTGATGATCTTCCCTAGAAGCTTCAAGCAGTTTGACAGTACACTCATGAAGACCAGAATTCAGACGGAATCAAGCACAAGGCATATCAAAAAATTGTCAGTCCAATTATGGGATCCCAAAATAAACTGAAGTCCAAAGTATTTCAAAATCTGTCCCAGTCAACCACGGAGTGTCTAAAACTTTAGAGGGAATTCTGTAAGCTGTCTAAAAATCACTAAGAACAAGTCATCCGACGCGAATCACATTTCAACTAAAACGTGAACCTCATGTCCAAAGGGAAACAGAGACTTCAAACGCGGGTCTGAGTAAACTTCGCGTCTCACGCAAGTTTGAACAACTCCGCATCCCATTTTCAACATGGGTCTGAGTAACCACGCGTCTCACGCTTGTCTGAGCAACTCTGCATTCCACTTCAAATGCGGGTCTGAGTAACTCCGCGTCTTACGCCTGTAGCACCCCGTACCCGGGATACGTACCCAGATACGAGTCCCAAAATTTTTCAACTATATTGCTCAATTTCTTCCTGTATGTGTTTTAAGTTGTGATTACTTATATTTTTGAGTATCGGAGCTGGATTCTCAGACCGAGAGTAAGCCCTGACCCGGATCGGGAACCCGATACCAGCCAGTAGCCTGATTTGACTTTCTGGTAGTCTGATTTGATCGATTTCAGTTTCAGAGACTATTTTCTAATATTTTAGATTTTTCATGATTTTCTGAAATTTTTTGAAATTTTCCTGTAAAATCACCAAAACCGGTATCAATCGACATCGCTGACTGATTCCCAGATTTTTTAGTTTTCAAATAGGTTTGAATTTTTAGAAATGGCTTTCACAGTACTTCTTAAAATTTCATTTTCTATCTAAAAAAAAATTTTGGAATTTTTCTAAATTTATCAAAATTTGACCGATTCTGGTGTCGGCCAGTATCGCCGGAAGATTCTAGGATTTTAAATTTAAAAATATATTGAATTTCTCAAATCCGATTTCATCATGTATCTTAGAATAATATTTTCTATTTTTGAGAATTTTTCGGTACGTTTCTGAAACAGTCAAATTTTTGCCTTATTTAAATAATAATATTTTACCAGCGATTTCTTTTCTGACTTTTTCCTCCTCTACTCTCCTACTTTACACTATCAAAAATTATAATAAATAAAATAGATAATAATAAAAAATTTTAAACATTTTATTTCTTTTTTTTCTTATTTTTTTCAATTTTCTTTCTTTTCTTTCTTTTTCTTTTCTTCACCTTGATATCTCCCCCCTTAATCAACGGCTTAATCCACGCTAGCCGCCCGCCGCCGCCCGACAGCCATAGGGCTGCTGCCGCAACCCTACATCTTCCCCTAAACCATCAAATCCTCCCCCACTCATCATCTATTAAATCACCAACATCCCCATTCATTTCAAGAGAAATCCAAAATCCAAAAGAAATCCACTTCATCTTCAACCTCTCAACCCAACTCACGCATCCACACCACCGCCGCCTCCACCATCACCACCACCGGCCCGCCGCCGCCCAAGCCGCCGCCATCGCATCCCCCATCACCCCCACACCTCCTCTCCACTTCCATCAACCCCCAAAACTCCACCACCACCTCCAATTTCAACCAAACCCATCTCACCTCCACTTTCATCTTCTCCAAAATTTCCCCTCACCTCCACAAATTCCTTCACTCCAACCAACCCAACACCACCGCCTCCTCCTTCTCCAACTCCCCAACACCACCAAACATCACCACCACCACTACAACCACCACCACCGCCATCTACCACCACCATCAAAACAACAACAACAACAAAGCCACCCATCACCCTCCTCTCCACCTCGGGCGCACGCGCGCCGCCCTCCACCCCCGCGGCGGTGCCGGCGCCGGCAAGCCGCCGACGCCGATAGTGGCCGGCGCCGACAGTGGCCGGCCGGCCAACCTCCCCTCCTCCTTTTTCCTTTCTTCCTTTCTTTTCTTTCTTTCTTTCTTTTCATTTCATTCCCTTTATTTCCCTAAATAAAACTAGCAATTCCTAATTCCCTAAATACCCCCACCTCATTTCTAAAACTACTTCTCTATATTTACACCCAATACCCCTCCCCTTTAAATCCTAATTCATTTCAAAATACACCATATTCTCTCTCTTTCTCTCTCTCCTACAATTTTCTCTCTCCTCTCTCTCTCCTCTCTCATTCCCTCTCTAATATTTATATAAATATTTTAAATTATATACTTTGCGGATCGCCGATTTTTTGAACTTTTAACCAGTATTTCGCTCCAGTTTCAGGCGAGTGCTTACTATTAATTTAAAAATAACTATCCTGGTATTTATAACATGATATTGACATGTGGATATTTTAAGATGCCTAATACTTGGTATAGTAATTTTTAGTACATAGTTGTCATGCTATATTTAATTCCGATAATTGCCATTGCCATGCTATATTTGACCCGGTATTTGCCATGCTATATTTGACACCGGTATTTGCTATGCTATATTTGACCCTGGTATTTGCCATGCTATATTTGACACCGATATTTTCCATGTTGTACTTTACCCGTGACATCTGACACCGGTACTCGGTATTTACACCGGTACTCAGTATTTAAACCGACACTTGACATGCTACACTTGATATGTTATTTATGACTCCGGCACTTGATATTTACACCGGCACCCTATATATAGACCCGGTACTTGATATGTCATACTTGACACCTGCACCTGACACACGGTATATGATATGCTTTCATGTGGTACAAATACCTGGACTTGACATCGTGGCTCTTGACCAGACATTACCACCCTGATACTTGTACTATATGACATATTCATGACTATCACTTTTACGGGGACTTGGCATGACTATTATATTATTACCAGATATTTGGTACTCCTGAACTCCTGAACTCCGGTATACTTGAACCCCTGAAATAGGGAGGCTCCTGACATTACTCCTGATATTATAATCATGTTGACCCCGTAATAGGATAACCATGGATATTGTACATTTGTGAATACCCCCGCGAACATTATTATTTTAGACTCTGTTATATTTAAACAACTTACACCGGGATGGGAGAAATTGATGGGTATCGATATAGCTTCTGTGTTTATGGTGGCCATACATATGTTGTACAATTTCCTGTATGATTCGACCTGGAGGCCGCCAGGCGTTTCCGAGGGGTGTACTGGCACCCCTACCCTCTTGCCTGTCTGTCCGGGTGTGCTATAATCCCCTAGATATATCCTGTGGGGAATGGTGACACTCTATTCCTGTTCGGGCGTATACTAAGACCTCCGGGCATATAGTAAGTCCCGGTGCCTAGCGGTACTTCCGGCTCAATACCGGATACTCCTGGACCGTTGTCTCGGGCATGCACGGGACCCATTCTAAACATGGTCCGTCGTTCCCCATCAATTTCCAATAACTAGTCTCGCTTGATTTGTATGCAGAGGTATATGGCACCGGTCATATACCGAAACATACAAATTGAACGAGTCTTAATAATAATAACTTGATAATTGACTTATGGTTACATGAATTCTGTTACTTACCATTTATGATAGTTACCACATGCTTGCTAATTTGATTACATGACTTGCTACACTTGCTTTATTTCATGATTCACTATTTATTATGATTATCTCATGTTTATTGATCTTGGTACATTATACTTGGCATGATGCACTTACTTTTATTTATACTTGTCACTTGGCTTCTTTATGCACTCGCTGGGTTGCTCACTAACAACCCTGGATTTGTATGCTCAGATTTGACAGGTTGGACCGAGGTGGACCCATCAGCTGAGGATCAGGCCAACCTCGAGGAGCAGGCGGATCAGCAGTAGTTCCGTCCAGTCTTTTCCGCTCGCGAGATTCTCTTTCTTCTAGCTCGTGAGTTTATCTTTTGTATCCTGTACAATCCTATTTTGTACTACCTGGTGATGTAACATTATGTCACAATTTGTGATAACTAAGTACTTGTACTATTTTATTGGAATGTATAATACTACGTATTTCCGCACTCTGATCCCTGTATTGTGTTGTATTGATGCTTAGCGTACATACGGGATGATTCCATCGCCCTGCGTATGTACGTCGCAGTGGCGTCTCCGTACCCGCCGGGATCGGGGCGCCACAGGTTGGTAATTGGAATGTATAACAATGATTCGAGTGACTCAGTCGCAAATTAATCCAACATTAATTTGCAGACTGGCTATATTGAAGGAGCAGCTGCTGGAGTATTCGAGCAAGGACTGATTAGACCGAGTGCTTCACCTTGGGGAGCACCAGTGTTGTTGGCGAGCAAGAAGGATGGTGGCAAGAGGTTGTGTATTGATTACAGAGAGTTGAACAAAGTCACCATCAAGAACAAGTAACCTTTGCCGAGGATTGATGATCTCTTTGATCAACTTCATGAAGCCCAAGTGTTCTCGAAGTTAGATCTGCAGTCGGGGTACCATCAGTTGAAAGTGAAGAAGGAAGACATCCAGAAGACGGCATTTAGGACTCGTTATGGTCATTACGAGTTCTTAGTTATGCCCTTTGGAGTTACAAATGCCTCAGCAGTCTTCATGGACTTGATGAATAGAATCTTCTCACCCTATCTGGACAGGTTTGTGTTGGTGTTCATTGATGATATTTTGGTCTATTCCAAGAATGAAGAGGAGCATGCGGAGCATCTGAGGGTTGTGCTACAGACTCTCCGACTGGAGCAGCTTCATGCCAAACTTAGCAAGTGTAAGTTCTGGCTGGAGAGTATAGCATTCTTGGGCCATGTTGTCTCTAAGGAAGGAATCTCGGTGGACCCCAGCAAGATTCAGGCGGTGAAGGATTGGCCGACTCCGAAGTCCGTGACAGAGATCAGGAGCTTCATCGGACTAGCTGGATATTATCGAAGGTTCGTGCAGGACTTCTCGAAGATTGCAGCTCCTTTGACCAAGCTGACCAGGAAGGGAGAGAAGTACATATGGACTGAGGAGTGTGCGTCTGCTTTTGAGGAGTTGAAAAATAAGTTGATTTTAGCTCCAATCTTGAAGACCCCCTCAGGGACATGAGGTATGGTTGTGTACAGTGATGCCTCAGGGAAGGGCCTTGGATGCGTATTGATGCAGCATGGTCATGTGGTGGCTTATGCATCCAGGCAGTTAAAGCCTCATGAGAAGAACTACCCAATGCATGATCTAGAGAAGCAGTTGTGATCTTTGCGTTAAAGATATGGAGGCATTACCTACTTGGTGACCGAGTGTTGATTTACACTGATCACAAGAGCCTGAAATACATTTTCACTCAGAAGGAGTTGAATATGAGGCAGAGGCGATGGCTTGAGTTGATGGCAGATTATGATATAGATCTGCAGTACCATCCTGGCAAGGTTAATGTTGTGCCGGATGCCCTGGGTAAAGCCAACATGGTTATATTGCTCACTCAACAGGAGGAGTTACTCAAGGAGATGAGGCGGTTAGATTTGATGGTGATTCAGAGGACTAGTGGATCCGTGCAGTTGATGGCATTTCAGATCCAGCTGACACTGATGGAGGAGATCAGAGAAGCTCAGAAAGAAGATCCCAGGCTGTTGAAGTTCAGAGAGCAAGTGGAAGCAGGGCTGAGATCAGATGTTTGCATATATCCTGATGGTGCACTCTATTTTAGGGCAGAATTTGTGTGCCTCAGGGGAGATTAGACAGAAGATCTTAGTTGAGGCCCACAGCTCAGCTTACTCCATACACCCTGGTGGAACTAAGATGTATCAGGATCTGAAGCAACATTTCTGGTGGAATGCGATGAAGAGGGAGATCGCACAATTTGTGGCGTAGTGTCTAGTGTGTCAGCAAGTGAAGGCTGAACACCAGAGACCAGCTGGATTACTACAGCCTTTGCCAATACCAGAATGGAAATGGGAACATGTTACTATGGATTTTGTCACCGCTCTACCCCGCAGTCCAAAGGAGAACAATGCAGTATGGGTAGTTGTTGATCGTCTCACTAAGTCAGCACATTTCATACCATTCAGGGTGGGACAATCTACGGAGCTTCTAGCAGACAAGTACATGAGGGAGATTGTTCGACTGCATGGAGTTCCTGTGAGTATCGTGTCGGACAGGGACACGAGGTTCAGATCTCGCTTCTGGGAAAGCCTTCAAGAGAGTCTGGGGACCCGTCTGAAGTTCAGCACATCTTATCATCCAGAGACAGACGGGCAGTCTGAACGGACCATTCAGATCCTAGAAGACATGTTGAGGGCCTGTATGATAGATTTCAAGGGATCGTGGGAAGACCATCTACATTTGGCAGAGTTTTTCTACAATAACAGCTATCAGGCGAGCATTAAGATGGCTCCATTCGAAGCCCTATACGGCAGGAGATGTAGATCACCATTATGTTGGGATGAAGTTGGTGAGAGAAGGCATTTGGGACCGGATGTGATAAGACAGGCAGTGGACAAGATCAGGACCATCCAAGAGCACCTTCGTGCAGCACAGGACAAACAGAAGAGTTGGGCAGATTCTAATAGAAGACCATTGGAGTTTCAGGTCGGAGAGCATGTGTTTCTGAAGATATCTCCAACCAAGGGAGTAATCAGATTTGGTGTACGTGGGAAGCTGAGTCCGAGGTATATAGGCCCGTTTGAGATATTGGATCGAGTGGGAGAAGTGGCCTACAGATTGGCACTGCCTCCATCACTGGAAGGAGTCTACAATGTGTTCCATGTGTCGCAGCTGAGGAGATACATCAGGGATGAGAGCCATGTATTGGATTATTCAGAGTTGGAGTTGCAGCCGGATTTGTCATATGTTGAGCAACCAATGACTATTGTGGACAGAAGTGTCAAGACCCTGAAGAACCGGACCATCCCGTTGGTGCTTGTTTCATGGAACAGGCATAGTCCGGAGAAGCGACTTGGGAGCGGGAAGACGTCATTCGACTTGGGAGCGAGAAATTTTACTTCGCGTTATTTTTCCGACCAAACAACCTTGTTCGGGACGGAAGAACTGGTCTCGGGGTGGTGATGTTCTCAGAAGGAAGAACGTCTTCAAGGTAGTTGCCCCCTTGGGAGGAGCGTCCTCGGGGCAGTCGGATGGTGCTCTGCAGAGAGGTGTTCTGTAACCCCCTGCTCCCTGATGTACGTATCACAGTATCCGTACGCGATACGACGTATAAAATTGATTTGACCTTTCTATTAGTCAGATTGAGCCAATTTTAATTTCAGATATTATTTTTCAATATTGTAGATTTTTCAGCATTTTCTGGAATTTTTCTGTATTATTTTGGAAAATCTCCGAAGTCGGTGTCGACCGATACCGATAATCGGCTCTCCGATTTTTAATTCACAAACAGAGTTGAATTTAGACAATCCGCTTTCACCTTGTGTCTTCGAATCATATGATCTACGTTAGGCTATTTTTGGGGATTTTTCTGAATTTATCGAAAATCAGGCCAAACCGGTGTCGCCCAATATCGGCGATACTTTTCCAGATTTTTAATTTGCAAACCAGATTACATTTCTTCAAACCGTTTTCATATTATGTCTCAGAATAATATTCTCTATTTTTTGTAATTTTTGGTAACCATTCGGGACTAGTCAAATTCTGGACTAAATTAAATAATATTAATTCCATTTTCTTTTCTTTTTCTTTCCCCTTCTTCCCTTCTCTGGATAATTCTCCCAACCGCCTTAACCCACAGCCTTTGACTGTCTCCCACCGCCTCTCCCTCTCTCTCTCTCCTATAAAAACCTCTCTCTCTAAAACTCTCTCAAAACCCCCTCTCCCTCTCTCTCAATTCTATCTCCTCTCTATCTCTCTCTTTCTTCTCTCTCTCACTGTCTCTTTCTCCCTGTTTTCTGTCCGCCACGCGGTAGACCGCCGCCGGCCTTGCCGCCGGCGAGCTGGTGCGCCCCGGTGGCCGGCGCGCCACCGGGCTCCACACCCGCGCCTCCGGCCACGCGGCCGATGGCCGGCCGCCCCCAAGCCGAGCGCCGCCGCCATCCGTCATCTTCTTCTTCTCCTTTCTTTTTCTTTTTCTTCTTCTACTGTTCTCTCCCTCTCTCATCCTCTCTCTCTCACTCTCTCTCGCGCGGCCTGAACCGTCGCGCCGCCGGCGGTCGGGACCGCCGCCGGCGGGCTCCTCTCGCCGCCGGCCAGCAGGGCTGGCCGGCTTGCTCGCGCGGCAGCAGCAAGAGCTGCTACTGCTCTGTAGGTGATTGGCTTCGGGTGTGAACCCGAACCCAATAATCCTATTGGGTTCGAATATCCAATAACCCTGAACCCGTTAACCCAAATACCCATTTAACTTAAGTTATGGGGTTTGGGTATTGGATTCAAACCCGACCCGTTAAGAGCCCAACCCGCATCCGCAACCCAATAAAGGTAATCTTGTAGAAAACCCCCTGCTACATTTTATTAATTGCATTTGAAATCTTTTTATTACATATTTAACCCATTTCTATAACTTTTAGTGTTCGGGCGATATCTGGAGCATCCGGTGTCCGATCTGGACGATTCTGGAACCGTTACGATCGTGGGAAAGAGAGATACCTTCCCATGGCTAGTTTGTGAGTGTTTTTATTTATAAATTATATTTTTACCATGTTTAGTGAAAGTGATTGATTGCTTAATTAATAAAACTTGATTATCGGTAAATCATTATAATTATTGTTTACTAAAAATGTCATTGTTGGGAAATCCCTGTAATTAAAATATAATAAAACCTGATTTATTCTACGGTATGATTGGTTAGTGAACGAGATTTCCGAAGTTAATAATGTTCATGAGTAAAACTAGCCACTAACTTAATAAGTAAACTAGATTATTATGTTTAATACTTTGGTGATACCTGAAATCACCTAGAGGGGGGGGTGAATAGGTGATGGCTATATGATAATGGCAATTATGCGGAATTTAAAAATTTAACTCTAAACAATTAGCACAATACAATATTTCTTGCAAGTAAAAGACAATGTAAAATTGCAAGTAATAAAAGAGATAGAGTTAGAAGAATTTGAACAAACGCAAACACGCCGATATGTTTCCGAGGTTCGAGCCACGCTCTACGTCCCCGCCTTCACACTTGAAGGATTTCCACTATTGAGGATCTCACCGGATCAACAATACAAGGACAACACTTGTCCGTCTCCCGTGATGACACTTCACCACCTTGAGCACACTAGCTCGCCTTGAGGCCGATGCCTCTACAACTTCACTCAATTACAATGGAAGTGATCACACTTGATCACTTTACAAAAGAGCTCACTAAGCACAATCCTAGAACCAAATAGGAGACTTAGAGTATGGGATTGTGTAGTGCAAAACAAGAGAGAAGTAGAGGAATAGGCTCCAAGTAAGGTGTATGGAATTTTGGCTTTGGAGAGAAAAATCTTTTCTAAACTTAAACTTTGGAAATCTTGAAAACTCTTGTAAAAACTCTTGATATTCTTTTTCAAATTGTTAGTTATGTCACTTGAAGTGACTACCTATTTATAGGGGTCAAAAACTGCTCAAGAGATTTGTTGGAGACAAATCCCTAAAGTCAAAGAGTCAGAAAATATAGCTGTTGAGTCTGTCAGAACTTTTGACAGAGTCCCGGTCGACCGGGTCGGTCGACCGCCAACGGTCAAAAATCCGACCGTTGGGGCTCACCGGTCGACCGGGTCGGTCGACTGGCAATTTCCAGAGAACAAAGGGTTTGGGCCGGTCGAGTATCGGTCGACTGCCGGTCGACTGATACGCACATGCACAGTTGTGCATGTCGGTCGAGTGCCGGTCGACTGCCGGTCGACCGGCACTGTGAGTTCTGTAAAAACAGAATTTACAGACCTGGAAAATTTTGGATTTTGGTTTTTGGGTCTTGGGTTAAATACTTTTAGGTCTTGTAAAACATAGAGTATGAGCATGTGTCATACTACTATCAAGAAAAAATACTTTGATAAAAATTCTTTTGATAAAACTTGGTTTTCCATAAAATGTTTTTCCAAAAACTAGTCTTTCTAAAATCGTATTTCCAAAATAAATATGTTTATATAAAAGCTAAGTTGGAAAAGATTTAGAAAGTCTTTTTGAAGCCATAAACCACTCTAGAAAATGTGTGTGTGTGATATCCCATATCTCTACTTCTACTATTTAGTTTTGACAAAATATCTAAAATGAAAATAAACAAAATACAAATCTTGGATTCTTTAGCAAGTCTTGATCTTTTTCTTGATCTATTCTTCAACGCATATTCCCGAAGCTTCCTATGTGCTTTAGCGGTCCAAAAGTGTGAGTCTTTTAGCGGAGTCGTCAAAATCTGTTTCTTGAACCTGAAATACTTTTAAACAAGATTATTAAATACATAACTAAATACGTTTTGCTATCATCAAAATAACCGGGATAATGGCCTTTGGGCCAACAATCTCCCCCTTTTTGATGATGGCAAAACATATGTAGTTATCACAAGATATTTTGGGTAGAGTCTTCAAATGAAGCTCCCCCTCAACACAAGCATATATAAAAATCATACTCAGGCATATTATCACAAATCATAGTCATAAACATTATATATCCATGCCCACAGAAAATATCAACTACTCATGTCATATCATAGATAAAAGGAAATGAGTCTCAACATGACATAAATACATAACACAAAAGATACATGTCCACAACACAAAAATAAAAGGTGTCCAACACAACAAAATAAGTCAAGTACATAACAAAATAACAAAAGTGTCACAACAAAATATCTCTCTCTCCAAATATCTCTCCCCCTTTTTGACATCATCAACAAAGGGGAGGTCACTCATCAGCATCACCAGCAGCATCGTCAGTCGCCTCGTCATCCTCCTCCTCGTCATCATCAGAGCCCTCAGCCATCGTCTGGTCACCACCATCATCTGAGAAGAAGAAGAATCTACCTCCTCTGGATCCAATCCATCAACTCTGGGGCGCGGTGGTGGAATAGAAACACGAGCTCTGGGAGGGAAAGGAGGACCGGTGGCAGGTAGTCGACGAGCACCCGGAGTCCCATCAAGAACGACTATGTCAAATTTTGTAAAAAGAGACTGAAACTGAACATCCACGAATCTCATGGAGTCAGCCATATAAGACAAGTCGTTTCGGACCTCCGCCCGAAAAGCAGCATCCATAGCAGCACGAGAATCCATATCTGCACGAAGTGCAGAGACTTGCTCTCCGACCCAGGCCTGATGTGCCTCGATCATTGAGCGGACCTCAGAAGTAAAAGCAGGGGCTGGAGCTAGAGCAGGATCAACAGGAGGAATAGGTGGTGGTTGCACAGGTGCGTGTCTACGCAACTGAGCTTCCATCATCTTCAAAGCAGCAGCATTGATATCAGATGAGGGTTTAGAAGGGGCTTGACCAGAAAGATCAAAATCTAAGGCCTTAAGCAGATGGGTAATGAGCATGCCGTAAGGCAGACTCCTACCAGCAGTGCGGATCTGATCACAACTCATATGAGAAGCGATGACTCGAGGGAAATTTACCTTAATGCCTTTAAGGAGGCAGTAGATAATCAAAGGAACAGGACCTCGAGCATGACTGAACTCACCAGATTTAGGCACGATATTATAGAAAATAATCTTAGCAAAGACTTGAGATTGGAGGGAATACTGACTCACAATCTCATTCCTCACCAAATCGGGATTGTCATCCTGGTGAATGAGAGTGGATGCGGTGAGCGAAGACTCACCCTCCGGACATTCTGCAAAGTCATGAAGGTCATGAGTGTAGACATCTATTCCATCAGTGGAAAGATGAAGAATCCTAGCAAACTGACCTAGGGAAATATTTATATCCCTACCCATCACACGAGAGGTGATCCGGTTCCCACTAAATTCGAAGTTAGCATAGAAGTATGGAACCAAGGATGTGTAGACCTTCTCCCTGATGGAAAGGAAATCCACAAGGTTGTTGGTACGGAGAATGTGGGGTATATCAAGGTGTTCAAAGTCATGAATAGCCACATACCTACCCGAAATTGTGTTCCTAGGGGCTAGATGAGTGTAACGGTCAGAGGCTAGATCGTTACGCAACAAAGGATCAGTTCTAGGAGCTTGAGAAGAGGATTGGGCAATACCCTTTCCTTTCTCGGTTCGAGATCTTTTAGGGGGCATGATAAAAATGAAATTTTTAAGGTTTTGGCACGATCTAGATGATAAGTAACCTAAAGTAGAGACAATGGAACAATTATATCTAAGCTAGAAGTGGAAAACTGAAGTAAAAATCCGATTTTACCTTGTTGAAAATTTTTGAAACCCTAGCTGAAAATCCCGAAATCCTGAAGATCTGATGGATGGATCTCTTTGAAATTGTAGATCTGGATTAGTAAGGGGAAATATGAAGGGTTTTAGAAGAATTGAAGATCAGAAGAGCGGGTTGAAAGTTGGAAATTTTGGGAAGACAGGGGTCCAGCAGTTCGCTGAGAGAGAAGTGAGAGAGAGAGAGAGAAACAGTGAAGAAAAATCACAAATATAAGCCATAATTCGACGATCGGTCGACTGGGGTTAAGGGCCGGTCGACCGAAAAGATACAGAGAGTCACGCACTCGGATCGGTCGACTGGTCCTATAAAACAGTCGACCGGTAGCAGAAATAAAAATCCAAAATTTTCTCTCAGGCAGCGCCGGTCGACTGGGGTTAGGGTCCGGTCGACTGGTGCTGTCTGAAAATCTGCTACCAGATACTGACCCAGAAAAAAAAATTAAAAAAAAAATTATAACAAATAAAATATGATATATTATAACATACAGGGATACAACAACCAGTTTTAAATCTTCATTTACATCAACTTCACACAAAATGTTTTAATTTTGTTTTACATATTTAAACAAAGATATAAAGATGTTGAAGCCGAATACCCAGTGACGGGTTCTGAACTTCATCCTCTTGATTCCTCTTGAATGAGTTGAGGCGCGCAATTGCCATCTTTAAGGTATTTGTTTAAACAAGAAATTTTGATTATTAATTTATACTTTTGAAAAATAGTATATGCATATAGATACATTCTCAAACAACATGGACATGTGGACAAATATGACATGAGGCATAAAAATACAAGATATGGAAATTAACACAAGGTATGTACACAACATGATAGAAAAGTAGTTCTATATAAGCATGTATCAATGGAATACAAAAGCAAACTATCAATTCTATACACATGTATACATTACCAAAAATCAACAACTATTTTAAAATGGAGATGTTACCCATTTAAGGGCAATCTCCAAAAATAGGTGCCTCCACGATAGCGATGCAAGCTAGATTTGAACTTTGAGCTTAGTTGCATCTACCACCCGGGCACCGTCTCCCCCTAAGTCTTGGAGGAAGTAGATCCACCTGTATCACCTACATTTGGAGGATCTTTTGGTACCCAAATCTTTGAGGGTCCTTTGGGGTTAGTACCGGGGCGAACCCAAACATATTTATTATTAACATTATTTTTAGCATAACAAAACTTTTCTAAATGGCCTTTGCGGCCACAATGCGTGCAAACATAAATTCTACCACTACCATACATAAATGCATGCTTATGAGTGTGTGCATGTTTTCGTGCATGTGTATGTGTATGAGGTGCATGTTTCCCTTGGGGTACTCCCTTAGGAAATTTAGAAGCTATCTTTTTCAAGTCAAATGCATAACTTTTTAAATTTGAGTCCAAAACTTCAACACGTTTTTGGATCTCAACAAAATCATTTTTGTCAATAGAAACCATGGGGGTTTTACCCTTATTTGCAAGTTTATACTTATCAAAATCAATTTTCAATTTTTCAAATGAACTAGACAAAGTATTTTTCTCATTTACAACTATTTCAAATTTATTTTTCAAAAACTCATTTTCCCTTTTTAATTTCTTATTATGAGATTGTGAAATCTCATACCTATGTTGCAATTCTTCAAAGACATGTGCAAGTTCATCCATTGTTAAATCATCATCTTCTAAAGTAGTTTCAAGGGTTACCTTAGAAGTGTCCTCTCCTTGTGTCATGAAGCACATGTTGGCGGCGTCGTGCTCCTCTTCGGATTCGGAATCCGTATCATCCCATGTAGCGGCCAACGCTTTCTTCTTCTTCCCGTGCTTGGAGGTGGTTGCTTGAAGAGCGGGACACTCGGCAATTAGATGACCGATCTTCTTGCAATGGAAGCAAGGACCGGGTTCTTCTCTTTTCTTCTCATACCTTCCTTGAGGTCTCCCTCTTCGGAAGTTGCTTTGTCGTCCCTTCTTGTAGAACATCTTGCCCACCTTCCGGATGAGCATGGCGAAGTCCTCATCGCAATCATCCGATGAGTCGTCCTCCTCAATGGTAGGAGTGGCTTTGAAGGCAATGATCTTCTTCTTGGGTGCCTCCCTTTCTTCTCGAACCTTCATCTCCATCTCATGTGTCTTGAGATTTCCGATGAAGCCGGAGAAGTCCATCTCCTCTTTGTCGTTGAGCTCCTTGAGTGTCGTCGCCTTGACTTCCCACGCTTTGGGAAGAGCTCTAATCACTTTCCTTATCTTTTGATCATTATCAATCTTGTCGCCTAAGGAAGAAAGAGCATTAGTTATTTTAGTAAAACGGGTGAGCATGTCATCAATGCTCTCATTATCAAACATGTAAAAATTCTCATATTGAGAACGTAGCAAGTCAACTTTGGCTCTCTTGACTTGTGACGTTCCCTCATGAGTCACAAGTCCACACTTCATATGCGGATTTGCAATTTATGATGCGTGCAAGGTCATCTTCATTAAGTGCTTGTGTTAATGCATATTGTGCCCTAGCATTTGCTTCATAGTCTTTGGAAGTATCCTCGGACCATGTGCTCTCATCACTAGTTGGTTCAATGAAGTCTTTGGTAATGGCCTTAGCTACCCTAACACCTAAGGATTTCAAAAACAAGTTCATCTTGACTTTCCAAATAGGAAAGTTCAAGCCATCAAATTTGGGAGGGGATTTAATGCTAGAAAAGTCCATGGATGCCATGAATGCACAAGCAAGTAAAATGCAACAAACAACAACAAGCAAATATATAGCCAAATGAAGGATCTCCCTAAGGTGGTTAAACCGAATCTAGGGTTAGGCTCTGATACCAATTGAAATCACCTAGAGGGGGGGTGAATAGGTGATGGCTATATGATAATGGCAATTATGCGGAATTTAAAAATTTAACTCTAAACAATTAGCACAATACAATATTTCTTGCAAGTAAAAGACAATGTAAAATTGCAAGTAATAAAAGAGATAGAGTTAGAAGAATTTGAGCAAACGCAAACACGCCGATATGTTTCCGAGGTTCGAGCCACGCTCTACGTCCCCGCCTTCACACTTGAAGGATTTCCACTATTGAGGATCCCACCGGATCAACAATACAAGGACAACACTTGTCCGTCTCCCGTGATGACACTTCACCACCTTGAGCACACTAGCTCGCCTTGAGGCCGATGCCTCTACAACTTCACTCAATTACAATGGAAGTGATCACACTTGATCACTTTACAAAGAGCTCACTAAGCACAATCCTAGAACCAAATAGGAGACTTAGAGTATGGGATTGTGTAGTGCAAAACAAGAGAGAAGTAGAGGAATAGGCTCCAAGTAAGGTGTATGGAATTTTGGCTTTGGAGAGAAAAATCTTTTCTAAACTTAAACTTTGGAAATCTTGAAAACTCTTGTAAAAACTCTTGATATTCTTTTTCAAATTGTTAGTTATGTCACTTGAAGTGACTACCTATTTATAGGGGTCAAAAACTGCTCAAGAGATTCGTTGGAGACAAATCCCTAAAGTCAAAGAGTCAGAAAATATAGCTGTTGAGTCTGTCAGAACTTTTGACAGAGTCCCGGTCGACCGGGTCGGTCGACCGCCAACGGTCAAAAATCCGACCGTTGGGGCTCACCGGTCGACCGGGTCGGTCGACTGGCAATTTCCAGAGAACAAAGGGTTTGGGCCGGTCGAGTATCGGTCGACTGCCGGTCGACTGATACGCACATGCACAGTTGTGCATGTCGGTCGAGTGCCGGTCGACCGGGCACTGTGAGTTCTGTAAAAACAGAATTTACAGACCTGGAAAATTTTGGATTTTGGTTTTTGGGTCTTGGGTTAAATACTTTTAGGTCTTGTAAAACATAGAGTATGAGCATGTGTCATACTACTATCAAGAAAAAATACTTTGATAAAAATTCTTTTGATAAAACTTGGTTTTCCATAAAATGTTTTTCCAAAAACTAGTCTTTCTAAAATCGTATTTCCAAAATAAATATGTTTATATAAAAGCTAAGTTGGAAAAGATTTAGAAAGTCTTTTTGAAGCCATAAACCACTCTAGAAAATGTGTGTGTGTGATATCCCATATCTCTACTTCTACTATTTAGTTTTGACAAAATATCTAAAATGAAAATAAACAAAATACAAATCTTGGATTCTTTAGCAAGTCTTGATCTTTTTCTTGATCTATTCTTCAACGCATATTCCCGAAGCTTCCTATGTGCTTTAGCTTGGGAATGCAAATCTTGGGCGAACTCCAAAGTGTGAGTCTTTTAGCGGAGTCGTCAAAATCTGTTTCTTGAACCTGAAATACTTTTAAACAAGATTATTAAATACATAACTAAATACGTTTGCTATCATCAAAATAACCGGGATAATGGCCTTTGGGCCAACAATACCTATACTTAACACTCGAGTAAATGATATAGCCATATTACACCGGACACGGTTGTTTACATACAGCGCATTATATATGCACGTCCATCTGTTACATAGAGACTTGTTAGACTAAATATCAGTGTGCATACACTCAGAACACCGTGACTTACATATTCTGTCACACGGGACACTGTTATCGCATGTACATGTATCACCGTTGCATAGATATTATGACACGTCACACTATTATTTCATATTCATATCCCAACGATATATAGATGCACCACTTCACGGAATACCGTCATCGTTACATGGATTCTCAGCATATCACTGTTATCATCGTTACATGGATTCTCGGCATATCATTGTTACACATGCATGTATGGTTTCTCTATTCTTGTAATATGGATCCTCATTCATATTACATGTATTATTGTTCCATGTTATCCCCGTATTCCTGTTATACGATTGTTTCCCTTTACTGATATTGTTATTCCCGTTACTGGATACATGAGCTGTTGATATGCGATGTGTGGAATCCCACATCTATTGTTCCTGTTTCCCGTTATCTTGTTCTATGCTATCAATAGAGCTCAGGTCCTGTTATCATGTTACATGTACCATGCACTGTACTTGTTCTTATTACGTTGTGTACTTTAAATAAAATATAATAAAGATAACTTGGGGATGGGGGAGACTTGACGGTTGATTAGATCTTATCTGGTGGATGTACTGGATCCATATTGTTAGTCCCACTGCAAGGGACGGTAGTGCTGCCTACCAATAGCTCCATAAGCTCCCGTTACTTGATTCGTGCTCCCCTCTTAGCGGAGGGCCCTGGTCTCAGCAGCCAGAGGTTTGTTTAAGGCCGTGATCCCGGGTATGCACGGGATACACCTACCCGATAAGAGCTCCTCGACCATTGGGTTTCCAATTAACATAATAAAATAGTATACACAATAGTGACGTCGGAAACTCTTGTTATTTGGTCACTCTCTTGTTTGGATAATGGTACCCGTATGCCATGTCCGGATGGGTTCGACTGGAGTGCGGGCTCCAGTATGAACTGCCACTGGTATGGGACACTGGAAGAAATTGATTAAAATAGCAGGCGGTACTGATTGCTACTATTGGATAAATAACATGACTTGCCTGATACATGTATACTATTGTTTAGTTATACTTGTTACTGTACCTGATCATTTATCTGCTCTCATGTTACATGTATACTTTGTTACTTTACCTTGTACATGTTACACTTACATGTATTCTGTTTTCTGTATACCTTGCAGACATCATTACTGTCTATGCACAACACCGTATAATGATTATATTGCATATGCCCATCTGCATGTTCACTTCTATCACGTCACCACTAGCATGTTCATTTCTATTACGTCACCACTAGACAACATTATTTATTATATAAACTGGATACGACTATAGACATGACCCGATGATAACCGGCTAGGTAGTGATGGTATTAAAAGATGACATGTTTATATATTTCTACTGCTTATTATATGCTTATTATATGGTATCACTAATACAACATCATATATTATATATTAATATCGTGCTTGTGTTACTATATTAGATATTATTACCTCCTTCATTTTACCACTCACTAGGTCGCTTTCTGACGACCCTGGGTTTGCGTGCCCAGGTTGGAGATCCGAGTTATCGTATTGTCGATAGTCTATTGTGCACATAGGAGACTCCTCATCGAGACTATCTTTATGATTTATTGTTGTTAGCTTATTTATCCCTGTTTTCCTATCTGTTATTATCACTAACCTCTTTCTGCAGGTATTCTTGTACTTATTTCCTGCTGGAACTCTTATAATTATGGAGGTGATTTCATGTACTGAGGCTTAGCGTACGTACGTGAGGGTTTTCCGCCCTGCGTATGTGCGTCGCCATAACGTCTCCGTATCCTTAGAATCGGGGCGTTACATGTTCGATCAGCTTATCTTGTCGCCCGCCTTCAGGAAGTTCTCTTATAAAAAGCTTATGAAATTGGAATCTCAAATTAGTAAAGATTTAAGAGAAAAAGTAATATACATTGCTCAAACTAGCTTGGTAATTAACTGTAACTCATTAAATTGGACGTTAGAAACTTTATAGTTTCTAAGTAATTTATAATTCATATTAAAATATAGACATATATATTGAAATTGATCTCAATCTAATTTAAATCCTAAGCAATCAAATTGGATCTTTAATGTTTAATTATTAAATTATAACTCTATTTGTTCTCTTGTTCTAGACATACTCAATCACTCTTCAAAATTAAATCAGAATTGAAATAAGGCTAGTCCAAATGCAAGTGCAATTAATGCACGGCTAAAAAGCCCAGACCGAGTAATCTACTATATTTTGACAAATCACGAACCAAATTCCAATTTAGAATTAGATGGGCATTGAGTCTATTAAAATTGGTAATATAATCTGCTATAGTTTAAATCACGAATCAATTTTCAACTTAGAATTGGATGGATATTTAGTCTATTAACTTTGGTAATATATTAGGATATCAAATTTTTATTGGTACTTCCACGTAGGGGTTGTTTGGTCATGGGTGAAAGTGAGGAAGTAATAATAATTCTTTTTGGAACTTGAGAATTGGTTAGTGAGTTTTCTAATGTTTGGATGTTGTTGAAAAGTGTGGTTTAGAAAATGTTATGTCTTGTCCGGTGTTTGGATGGTAATGTGAAAGTGAAAGTGAAAAAGTTGACCACAAAATAATATGAAATTAAAATTTAATTAAGAAAAATAAAAATTACATCGTAATTAGAATGCAAGTGAGATTTATATGATCATAAAATTAACTGTTTTGAGTTACAACTTATTACAAATGAGATTTACATGACCACAAAATTAACTGTAACACCGTAAAAGTTAGGAAGTGATTGTATAAAAGGGAAAAGAGAAAAGGAGGAAAAAAGAGTTTTCTCATTTTTTTTTTCCGGTGTTTGGATAGATAGGGAAGTGAGCAATTATACTTCCATGTTTCTTTACTTCCGTCCACTTCCTTGCAACTAAACACATCCTATGCTAGTTGATGGATTATTCAATAGATGTAGAATGTTTAATGGCAACAGAAACCCTTGAAACAGAAGTATGACCTCCAGAATTACAAGATGAACTTGTTTCCCATGATACAACAAATATTTGTAGAACTTCAGACGCAATGATCGCATCAGAATTACCATAAAGAAAACTGATTTAATATTTTGAAAAAAAAAAAATGTTGTATTTGGCTCTTAGACCTTACGCAAGACCCCTTGAATTGAATCTGATTCTTTATAAGAAATATATTATGTTTTTATGTTTTTTCTTCTTCTAAGATATTTCAAAGTCGACAAAATTTCTGAGGATTGCTTCTTAGTTGCACGAGCTTAACACACTTGCAGTAAAGTATGATCCAATCACTAATAAACACAAAACCTCAGTTCATACTTCAAATTGGATGGAGTTAAATTAATAGAATTAATGAAGTCCTAACTCTCCAAATGCTAAACAATTAAAAAAAAACTAAATTCAAAATGAAGACAAAAGATTGGGAGTCTGGAGTAATCAATAAAAGCTAAAAGTATTACAAAACTCTCAAACTAACAAAAATGGTACTTTTTTCATTGAACAGAGAAAATAAATAGAAACTAAAAATTTTAGGATTTGAAACGATAGTACTTTTTTTTGTGTGTTTCAGTTGCACTCGGAGGTTGGATGTTGAAAAACAACTTGTAGAAACTTTGGCGATTAGGATTATTTCAGAGTTAATGGTTGTCGATGATCTGCTCTAGATTGACCCAAAATATAAAACTTTCCCTTCTTAAAAAAGTACAAATTTATCAAATTAAAATTTCATTTTACTTAAGAAGAAAATCAGTAAATTAGAAGATTAACTAAATTATCATCTAAGAAAGGAATCTGATCAAATTTAAATAATAGTATATTAAATGAGGCTATTTTATATAAAAGGATGATATAAATAGTCATGCTAATTAATCACAATTAGGTAATCTTGATACTTGTTTTTTTATTTTATATAAATTAATCTATATTATAAATTAGAATTTCAGTTTAATTAAAAAAGGTCAAATTAGAATATCAACTTAATTAAGATTATAGTAAATAAGGCGTGTATAACAAAGAATAATATAAATGACCTTGCTAAGAAGTTATAATTAGGTATCTTTGGGTAATTGAATTTTTCTAAGTTTAAAATAATTTTTAATTAATATCATAATATAGTTTTTAAGCATATTAAAGTTCATTTAAATCTAGAAATGACTACATATTTACTTAGAAATCAGAGTTTCAATTAATTAAGATTGATCTACATCAAATCAAGACTCTAGTTTAATCAAGGAGTAGTCCTATTAAATTAAAATGTCAATTTAAACCCATCAAATTTGAATCTCAACTTAATAAAGTTTCTGAAAAGTAATAAAAAGTAATATAATAAAAGATATGTAATTACTAAAATACCTTCATGGGAATTACAATATTCTTTTTTGCGCATAGAAAGTATGGTGAGAGTTGCCTTCGCAGTTTGATCTCTGTTTTTCACAGACTGAAACCTGAATTTTTCTTTTCCTTCTTAAGTCGGTTTCTCTTTTAAATGTGTGCGTGGTGAGAATTGAATCTGAGCAGAAATCATGTTAAAGACCCTCCGCTACGTCAAAATTGTAGAGTGCGTTGAGGGTTAAGAGTAAAATTTCTGCATTCTCAAGAAAATTTCATAATGGTGGGTAGTTGTCGAGAATAAAGTCATAAATAAAATTCAATTATGCCACAAAATCATTCTAGTAACATATTAGAAGCTTCTCGATTAAATAGCTTGCAGTGTTCATGTTAGCCTATATAATCTTAAAAGCCTAGATCCATCGAAGATCATGTTGTTCTCCTGCTGGATCAGAGTCAGAGATAAGAATGGACGTATCCATGAGCCTTATTGGACATATTCAATAGAAATTTTCTATAGAAATATGAATTTTCTCATCTTTTTAGAAAATTTTTATTAGACATATCAAGGAGCCCATGGACAAGTCCATTCTCATTCCTAGATCAGAGTCTCGCATGTCTCATTACCAAATTTGGAGATGAGAATTTAAAGTAAAAAAAATTAATTTTTCGTAAAAACTCTCTGATCTAAAAGTATATGGATCAGGCTTGGGCTTAAATTGATCTGTCGAGGCGTCGGGTTCGGTTGGCCTCCAACTTGACCCGACCCGTGTGATCTCACACCTTGGTCATAAACATGTCTATTGGTAGCAAAACGGAAAATGGTGTCACTGACATAAGGGGAAATATTAGTGATTACTATAGATTTATATAAAAGAGATGTAAAATAAATCAAACATATATGAAAACAATTACTAGTAGCCGTGTTTAGAACGAATCTGTTCTAAAAAAAGATGAATAAAAAATGTCACATGTATGTGAAAGCTCTATGTTACTAAGTTTATTTTCATATTCATAATTTCTAGCATAAAAAATATTTAACATTTTTGTTTTTATTTTTCCCCTAAATGAGATATCTTGATGGATAAATAAGCCGTAAGTGAGGCAATCATTTATGCAAAGATTCTTCGATTCCTCTTTGCTCCAAATGGCCCAGCAAATATTGTTTTCTGTAAATAGATACAAGGCATAAAATATCAACAACATAGATACTCACATGCTAAAAATAATTAGAGTCACGTCAGAGAGATACAGCTTACAGTTATTTAAATTTAAAAAAGTAATAAATAGACTTATTAGTCAGTAAACTCAGTAAATTAATAAATAGACTCTTTTAAATTATTCTAAATACTTTCATATTTTACACAGTTAATTTAACCAGTTTGAAATTAATTTCCCCTGTTTTCAAAATTGTTTTCATGTCCAGATTCACGTAGATTCAAATTGGACGAGTTTCTCGCAGAGTATGAAGACCTTCGTGCTCTAAAACGAGTGAGTTCGATTTCATTATGATTTGTTCTGATTGTGGCTCAAAATTTCCAATTGTTGGCATTTGTTCATGGATAGGTTTTTGTTTCAGGTGGCCCTCGTGGGCCGGATCTCTCGGGGGCTTCGATCAGAAAGACGCTCATGAAGGAGGCAATGCTCTGCGTTGCAGTGGTGGTGGTGGTTGTCGGAGCAACCACTAGTTTCTCTCTTGGGTAAGTGTTACAAAATCCCCGTCTCGAATTTAGTTAACTAAGTTTGTTGGTAATTGATTGAAGATTTTTTGAAGGTGGGTTATTTTTTTTGAAGGGAGATGAGTCTAAAATTTTTAGGATTTATGAATTGAATAAGAGGGAGAGTTTTGAAGAAGAATTAAGATTATAAGGGTTGAGTGTACTTATTAATTATATGGGTGGAGATAGACTTGTCTCACTCAGATACAACCATACATCATCCGAATACAATATTTATTTCTTTGAAGTTGATTTCAAGTATCTATAAACCTAAAATCAAGTAATTTAATTACTTTTTTCTATGAAAAAATGGACGCCCTAAATAATGAGTTGGTTAGTTTAGCCGTCTAGAAAATTTGAACCTGTAAGGGTTTTTAAATGTTTAAATCATGATCAAATGACCAACTGAAAATTTGTATGTCCAAAGACATCTATCCAACTCATTACTTTCCATCGTTCATTTTACGCCGCTTGATGGATAGGAAAAGGTATTTAAAACACTTGATTTTTTTTATTTTTAACTACTTTAGATAATATAGATCAATTTCAATAGATTGAATCTTGTATTTGAATGTTAGATGTTTGGATAAGCAAAAAAGTATTTAAAATATTTGATTTTTTATTTTTAATTACTTTAGATAATATAGATCAATTTCAATGGAATGGATCTTATATTTAAATGTCAGATGTTGATAGGTGAGCGGAAAAAATTCGGGCACGAATTTTTCCGAAACTATATTTAAGTCTATCTCGATATCGAGTGTACTAATTAATTGTTATAATATGTAATATTGAAAAAATTAATTGTATATTTTAGAATTTTTTATTTGAGAATAAAAATCAAAAAATCTTAACATATTTATTTATTTATTTATTTATACTGCTTATCATCTTTTTGAGCTCTCACACACACAAAGTGATGTCAGATTACAGTGCACAAAGCGTACCAAATTAGGGTTTTTTTTCAATCTTCTCGTTCTTCCTCCTCTAGTTCGATCCGATCGCAGTGGTCTCTACTTCCAACTGAAATCCTCGAGATCATCTCCAAAAGCTCACCGCCGCCTCCGACTTCATCCGATTCCGCTGCATCTGCAGGTCGTGGGGACTCGCCGCGCGGCCTGTCCTCCTCCCTCCCCGCCTCCCCAGCCTCCTCCTCCCCTACGACCCCGTCACCGCCTCCCCCTCCTTCTTCAGCCCCGCCACCGCACCCACCGTCACCCTCTACCTCTCCGAGACCCGCCACCGCCACATCTGCGGCTCCTCCAATGGCTGGCTCTTCACGCTCGACGAAACCCTAACCCTCCCTCTCCCTCTTCAACCCCCTTGCCTGATCCCAAATCCACCTTCCTCCGGTCGATCACTGCCACTATTTCTTTGATGACGACGATTGCAAGATCGAATTGGAGGAGATGACCGAATTCTTCGATTGCTATGCTTTTATCTCTCCAAATCCGAAATCGGAGGACTTTGTTGAAGGTGTTGTGGCATTTATGGTCGTGGGTCGCCCGCGGTTCCGATACTGGAGGCCCGGGGACTCCGGGTGGACCCCGGTGGGCACCGGATTGAGTCGAACTGGGTCGGCGTTAAGACGACGGCGTTCCACAAGGGTAAATTTTTCATCATCGGTTTTGATGGAGGCTTGTGGTCTGTGATTTGGGGCTTTCGCCTCACAAGGCCACAGTGATCCCTTCGCTCAAACTCAATAACAAATTTCTCCACTCTCCTCGGTTTTTAGTCCCATTTCACGAGGAGCTGGTGCTGGTCACATGCCACTAGAACTGCATTAATGACAATTACTTTGTTTTTAAGGAGACGGTTTTCGAGTATCATAGATGGAAGAGAATTATCAGGGGAGGATGGTTTGGTCATGAGTCGAAGGAGTTGGGGATTGTTCTGTGTTCCTCACTGACGGGGGGACGGGGCCAGCCAGGGGGAGGCTAATGGCGGTTGCTTCGGATGCTTCAGGGCTCAAAAGCTATTTCGTGTATTATGATGTTTCTCCCAGGTACTGCTGCAAAGGGCTCTCTCACATGCATCTTATCGTCACAGACGATTATGGATACATCCATTGGTGGTATGGACCCCGGACAAATTCGAAACCAGAACCGATGAGCTCTTCGTGGATTGTTCGAAGCCTCTGTTAGCAAGAGTATGGAACTGCGTCATTCTGGGTAATATCTGCTTATACAAGCCCTTCTGGTTATTAATTTCTACTTTCTCTTGCTTGGATGTTATCATTCTGTTAGATGATATAATATATGTCCCTATTGTATTAAGTAAATCCTAATGTTTGGTGAAATATCTATGTTAATAGAAGACACATTGTGTGGTCCTCATTTATAATTCTCTCTCTCAGCTTAATTATCCTTGTAAATAAACCTTAATTAGCATTCTTATATAGTTACATTGATACACCATAATGAAAATGAGATAAGACAATACGTAAAGTTATGTGCTATTAATTTTTTCATTGGGCTTATTTCAATATAAATAAGATAGAGAAAATCAGAGTGTAGCATTCTCTTCTCATAAGGTGTCCTCATCGGGTTTCTTCAACTATATGTTTTGGTCAATTTATGAGCAACGATCAAGAGCTCTAGAATTCTAGGTAGCACGAATACTTAAACTATGGAGTTATGTCATGGAGCTGTGTCAAGACATACACGTATTAGACACCGTAATTTTATTTTTTATATTCTTTCTAGAAATTAAAATCTATCAACGCATTCTGTCATGTCGTACACGTATCAACATGTTCGTATACGTGGAACATAGCTGGAAATTAAGCCTGCATTTGAAGGTTTTACTTGGAAAGAGTTGTTGGTGCTTCTCACTTATCATGTTCTTCATCGACAGCGCTATGTTTGTTGTATGGTGGGCATGGTATAAAGACCAACACAGTGAAGAGGGGCACGACCAAGAACAAGAGTCATGTCCCTCTAACTCATCTTCTTGTTGTTGGGAGGAGTCGTCCTCACATGAGGGTGCTTGATATGGAGGGGATTGAATGATTGTCGATGATATCTTTTCCTCCATCCACTGAGGATACTACAAACTACTCAATGTGTTGTAATAAATGTGTTCTGAATCCACGAACCAATCACAAAGAGGAAAAAACAACAAGAAGGTTTAACGTGGTTCCATCGAGATTGACCTACATCCACAAGAAAGGCTAGATGGAAAATCCACTAATCACAAAGGGAAGAGATTATAAGAGTCCACAATCACCCAAATCCCCAAACGAAGCCCTCAAGAGAAACCCTAGGTTTTCATACAAAGAAGAGAGAGAACTCTTTCTTTTTCTTTCGTTTTTCTCTGTTTTTTCAGATCTGAACCCACTTCAGGTTCTCTTTCACATTCACTCAAAATCCGGACCCCAAGTCAAACGGGTCAGGGTTGGGTCTACAATCGAATGGGTTTCAAGTTTGGGTATTGAGTCATAATACAACATAATGTGCCTTGAAGAATTCGAGAATGCAAGACATTCTTGCTAACTTATCATGCGGACATCTCTTTCACCTAAACTATATTGGACCCTATTTGGAGCAAAGGGTATTGTGCCCCGACTGTTGCAGGCCAGTTACAAATGCAACACGGCAGATTGAGGCAAGTACATACACTGCAAACCCCACAGATTCAGCTACAGTGTAGAGATATGCGGAAGGGAGGAATTTATTTATGTTTAGGTCCTCCAAGTTCTCTTGAAGCAATTTCAAGATGATCTTAAACTGAGCGGCCTGCTTTAGGTTTTACTTGGAGAGAGATACCGTTGCTCCTTTCATTTATCATGTCTTCATCGACAGTGTTGTGTCCGCTGTCTAGTGGGCATTGGTACAGGGATCAGCAGAACGAAGGGGGCCACAACCAATAGGTTATGTTCCTCGGCCAATCTTACTGATTTATGTAGGAATCTCAAATAATTGAAAAGATATATTAAGTAATGAGATCATATATGGGAAGTATATTGTGATATTCTCAATAAATAGCTCACCATATAGTAGATGAAATTTAGAACAGGATGATTCAGGACATCAATATCAACATCCTCACCAAATGCAAAAAGAGCAACTTGGCAACATATAGAATAAAGGACTTATTTTACTTTTGAGTTCGGGTGTCGGGTGAGGTGTACAATTGAATTATCTGAAAGTGGGAAGCTAATTTGTGATATGAAGTGAGAATAAGTGCATAACTCACCCACTAATCTTCTTGAGAATGAGCTAATTCCACTCTCGCACTCCTAACCAAAACACCTAAAATAATAATAATAGTAATGATGATGCTAATAATAATAATTAAATGAGATGCATCATATCAAAATCTTATTCTCTTAAAAAGCATTAAAGCCCAATCAACTTAGTGCATAACTCACCCATTGATCTTAAGAGTGAGCTAGTTCAAATGTGTATTTGTTCCACACGCCAACCAAAACACGTTATTTATTCTCTAGTATATTTTTAGGGAAAGCCTTTACTTTATTCATCAAATAAGGCATTGATTACAAGAAATAATATCCAACATCTCAGTAAGAGACGAAGGTAAAGAGGAACAATCTCAATTCCCAAACAAACGGAAGTCAAAGTGTCACGCCCCGCTTCACAAAATACGTGAAAACGGAGTCGCAACGAGAGTCGGCTACGTATATACGCGAGGAGAATACTCCACGTATACACATTAAGCATAAAGTAACCTGAACAAGCTATAAAAATGACTATAGTAGATCAAAATCACTGCAATACTACATATGAGTGTCCACACATGATATCATATGAATACAGAAAAGGAATAACGATTGATAGCGATATATAGAGAATCAGGAAAACTACATAATCAATTGGAATGAAAAGGAAGACAATAATACCAGAATAGGTAGAGAGAAACTCCAGCTCCTCACAATATGTACGATCTCAACGAAACCTGATCAAATAAATAAAACATCTAATATTTGGACGTGCAAATCCAGGGAGTCAGAACTCCTAGTGAATGTATGAGAATAAAAGGGAAGGTGCACGTGCATATAATGTGTGAACAGATGATGAAAATATACACTGAAATAAGACTGAAATAACAATCATAACATAAATAGACAGTAAATAAAGCAGTCAGTAATAGAACTAGATGTCCAGTCATATATAGTACTATCGGGTGTCCAACATAGCATATGTGTATCAGTAATGATATTTTATATCAGAACCATATGTACAGTCAGGTGTCTATTATAACATGTATAAATCAATGTCAATGTAAGATTCAGTTTTATTATCAATTATGTCAGGGAACACCAATTGCCACATGCATTAGACGCATCTCATATTATGTTTATCACGTGTGCCAGTAGAGATCTTAAGTTATTGAAACTGATTGGTTGGAGACATTATCCATGCTTTAGGTGGGTCCGTACATACCTAGAATCACGGCCCAATCACCTGGCGTCAAACCAGGTCCTACCGCTAGGTAGTCAATAACAATAACAATGGAACAATATGGGATGTCTGTTAACCCCCAGAACCCTACAGTGGAACTGTATCTCGTCTGCGCAACCTGTATCTTAGGTCCACCCAAAATACAAACGCTATCTCCTCCATCAATTTTTTCAATTTCAGTGTAAGTTGTCAATTTACATTATTATTTATAACAACCAATATCCATGTTATTTCAATTACTGGGACGATACAGTGACAGTAACAAAGTCAGTGATGGTAACAATAACAATGAGGACAATATCATCATGTAAACAGTAAAACAATAGAACAATATATATTTACGGTCTGACAATATTTTTCCAGTAACTGTCAATAATATGAATCAATATAGTAACAATCATGCACCGTCTAATCAATATACGATCTCATATAGAACTGATCAAGATATCATCCACTTATACTGGATATAACAATATCAACTCATAATTCCCTACAATCACTGCAACATCGAGTATGAGTCTATCATCAAGGTAATCTGATACATCAAACCACAAGTCCAATAAATCAATAATCAGTTCTCTCATTGTTACCAATCTGTTTTAATCTTCTAAATCACCAATAATCAAGATCAAACAATAACTGCTATCAACTCTGAATGTATATTTATTAACACCAATATCATTGAAATTACTCTCATAATAACTCAATCTTTGAAAGCGAATAACTGAAGTAGTTAAGAATCAATTATAAAATATTGAATATATCCTCGAGATCAACAAAAATCATGAATACCAAAATCACAAATAAAGAGTGTAACATCCTCAAATACCATGAAATCTAGAATGTCTATATCTGATACTTAACATCAATAAGATCATCAATACTCAACGATATAATCAGGGGTAAAATCGGGAATACTCACAAATATCAATTCAACTACATCAATTCATTAGAATACTAATCAATATCCTTTGAAAAGAATACAAATCTCATGTCAATCAACTCAGCAGTATATCCCTCCTCTACATCATCAGTATATCTATCCTCTAAGTCATTGATATATCCAAGTCCTAACATATAAAAATACCTACTCATCTGTATCTGACCAATCATCAATATCTAAATTCTAATTATGACCATCATATACTCTCACTTCTATTAAGCTCAACCACAAGATCCAGAAATTCAAGTAATTAATCATTTATGTATATACATGCATCAAGTCAGGTCAACTTAATTTACGCCCACTCCTCAACCCAAGGTCAAGTCCACCATGATCGAGTCCACTGATCAAATCCAGTGTAAAGAATATCAAACTCAGGTCGACTCCAACTCTAACCAAGTCTATACCAATCCAAGTATCGGCAAATCAATCCATCGATAAAGCAATGTCATATCATTACTTAATATTTACTAGAGTTTTAGTCAGAATAATCACCAAATAATTTGTCTGACAAATATTTCACATAAAATATGAATCTCTAACCTCAATCACGAATCAATCAGCCTCAAAATCAATATATTTATGTTCTAAGATTTATCACAACTAGGTCAGTTACAAGATCAAGTCCGGTCTATGGTATATCAATACGAAGCCTAAGCCAACAACAACGAATTACTAACACATGAAATGACGCCAATAAATGCTCATATCAACTAAATACATAAGGTATACGGTCATTGATGTCTTATGAGACGGTACGCTGATCATGCTGGTCAAATATATCAAACGGTCAAATAAAATGATACATATAACATATAAATAATATTGACAACGAGAAATAAAGAAAGATGCAAGAGCAAATACTCACATGAAATGACGTGATTTTGGAATCGAATTGCCATCTGGTCTCCACTGCACGAACTGGTACGAATCTCCGGATCATCCTATGGGTCGGTTTTCAAATCGCCTGTGTACCGGTTCCACAACGGGCACAAATCCGAATCTCCTGTTACGGAGTTCGGATCGCACAAATGAGTTCGAATCACTATAACACGCAACTGAACATGGAGAGGGAGGGTAATTAACACACACATGTACACCAATACACGTGCATACACATACATGTGTACACCACATGTATACACAACACTATATATATATAAACTTACCCATATACTGGTATACACACATATACTTACATACACTTATATACACACACTTTAATTACACATACATACACATTAATTAAAATGCACCCATAATCATATAATACCAAAACAACAAACAACAACTAAGCCATCTGTCCCAAGTATTTGGGGTAGGCTACATGAACCAAAAGATAATTACGCCAGATTGGGCACATGAATCAACTTTCTCACTCATTCCTATCAAGCAATATGCCTTCACTGAGAACTTTAGTCTTTATATTTTGTCGTATTACCTCCATCCATGTTTTCTTCGGTCTCCCCTGCGCTCTTTTAACTTGTCCTAATTTGATACGCTCTACTCGCCGGACTGGCGCATCTGTAGGTCTACGTCGCACATGACCAAACCATCGTAGGAAGTTTTCTCTCATCTTCTCTTCTATAGAGGCTACGCCTATTTTAGGATGAATATCCTCATTTTTCACCTTATCTCTCCTCGTGCTACCACACATCTAACGAAGTATGTGCATCTCTGCTACACTCATCTTCTGGGCATGATATCTCTTTATAGCCCAACATTATGTACCATATAACAAAGCTGGCCTAATAGTAGTCCGATAAAACTCTCTTCAGTCATAACGGAATATTACGATCACATAAGACTCCTGTTGCGCTCCTCTATTTCAACCAGCCGGCTTGGATCCTATGGTTGACATTAATATTGATCTCCCCGTCCTTTTAGATAATAGAACCCAAGTACTTAAAATAACTGCTCATCGATATTTCTTGATCATCTAGTGTCACAATACTATAATCTCAGATTCCCTGTTTACTGAATTTACACTCCATATACTCTGTTTTGGTCCTACTTAATCTAAAACCTCGAGATTTTAGAGTGCCTCCATAACTCCAATTTTGCATTTACCCCAGCTCTCGTTTCATCGACTAGGACAATATCATCAGTAAATAGCATACACCACGGTATCTCATCCTGACTAGCTCTAGTAAGCTCATCCATCACTATGATAAATAAGAATGGACTCAATGCAGATCCTTGATGCAATCCAATTGTGATGAAAAATCACTTGTTATGTCTCTACAAGTTTTGACATTTGCCACGAGTTCATCGTACATGCCCCTGATTATGTCAATATATTTGATAGGGACTCCCTTTTTCATCAATGTCCACCGTAATACCTATCTTGGCACCTTATCATAAGTTTTTTCTAAATCAATAAAGATCATATGCAAATTTCTCTTCCGCTCTCGAAATCGTTCTATAAGTTGACGAAGCAAATGAATAGCCTCTGTCGTCGATCGCCGCGGCATGAACCCAAATTGGCTTTCTGATATTTTAACATTCTGTCTTAACCTGTGTTTAATTACCCTTTCCCAAAGCTTCATGATGTGACACATTAGTTTTATTCTATGATAGTTTGTCAACTCTGGATATCACCCTTGTTCTTATAGAGAGGTACTAAGGTACTCTTCCTCCACTCATTTGGCATCTTTTTAGTTAGCCAGATCTTGTTAAAGAGGTTTGTCAGCCATCTCACGCCCACCTCTCCTAAGCATCTCCATACCTCAATAGGAATTCCATTCGGGCCAACAGCTTTCCTTGATTTCATCCTCTTTAAGGTCTCTTTAACTTCAGATTCACTAATTCTGTGCATATAATTACGGTTCATATTTTGGCACCAAATGGTAAGATTATCCAAATCTTGAGTAGAACTACCATTGAACAATTTGTCAAAATACTCTTTCATCTCGAATTAGAACCTTCTGATCCTCACACACCTCACAGTACATAAGTCTCTAGTCTTTCTCTCCCTATTAGAGCAATTATATATATATATATATATATCCTTTTCAACCTCTGTGGTGTGCAACTTCTCATACACTTCTTTGTACACTTTAGCTCTTGCATTCTGAACAGCTTTCTTAGCCTCCTTCTTGGCTAGCTTATACCTCTCAAAACTCACTCTATCACAATTTTTCTTGAAATCTTTGTGAGAGTTTCATTTGATCGTAATGGTAGCTTTTACCTCTTCATTCCACCATATGTGTCTTTACATTGTGGAGCACCACCCCGACTCACCAAGTACATCTTTAGCTACTCTTTTAATACAGCTAGCAATTTTATTCCATGTTATATGGGATCATCTTGCGCTTTCCAATCTGCTTCATGTACTACTCGATCTACAAAAATACCCACTCATAATAATCCATGCGCATAGGTTACATCACACACATATTATAATTCACACACATTTTATCACACACCATATAATAACACATAAGTAAAAGAACATAGAGAGATGCAAGTGATGCTCACGCGTGGGGGTATCCGGCGGCGCACATGGTTGATGGCGGAAGCAGCGGAGGGTGTCGACGGCTCGCCGGAGTAGCCGCAGAGAAGATCGGGCTGCTGAAGGGCCTCGCGGAGCTCGCCGGAGTGGATGAACGTGGGGGATTCGGCCTTGGGTTGAGCTGCGGGTCTTGACAGAGGTAGTCACGGCCTGGCTGTCATGGTGTGCTTGGTTGCATGTCAAGGAGAGGTAGAGATGGTGGGGTGGTGCGGGCTCGACAATGGAGCATGGGGCTTGTGCAAGTTGCTATCAGTGTTTTAAATCTTGACCGATATACTGGTATATCGGCCGAGATATCGTTTTTCTTCAAAACGAAATGAAAAGGCCAAAAAAATGTGTATCGTTTTTGACCGATATCGGCCGATATATCGCGGATATTCGAGTTAAAAAAATCGGCCGGTATTTGGGGTTTATCGGTTTGTTAGATGGGTCGGGTCAGAAATCTCCAAACCTGCTAATAAGTGTTCAACCCGACCCTCATTCCCTTACTTAAAAACGGAAAAAAAGAAAAAAAAGAAAAAGGCAAAAAATTTCATATCCTCTCTTGAGCAGCTGCTAGGGCTCACGATTGCGATGCTTACCACCTCTGATTGCATGCTGCCCTCGACGCCAGCCCCACCTCCGCTTGCGACGTCGCCTTAGACGCTGCCTCCCACCTCTGATTGCGACGTCGCCCTTAACGCTACACTCGCAACTGGAGTTATCTCTCTCCCCTTCTCTCGAGCTAGGCACCGGCAAATCCATCAAATCCACCGTCGATTGCGACTATGCAACGCCGCCGTCGACCGTAGCAGTAAGTTCTATTTATCTCCCCCTGAATCTCCCCTTTCTGTGTCTCTCTTCATCTTTCTCTTTGTCTCTCTCCATCTACTGCTCCCTCTCTCCCAGACTTTGTCTCTACCTCCATGTATCTTTCTCTGTTGCTCTCCATTTCCCTCTATCTCTCTCCATCTCCCTCTATCTCCTTCTCTCAGCTCTCTCTCCATCTCCCTTTATCTCTTTCTATCTCTCTCCATTTGCTGCTCTCTCCCTTGTCTCTCTCTCCATCTCCCTCTATCTCTCTCCATCTCCATTTATTTCTCTCTGTCTCTTTCCATCTCCCTCTGTCTCTCCATCTCCTACTCTCTCACCATCTCTCTCTATTTCTCCCCCATCTCTGTCCTCTCTCCACATCTCCCTCCCTCTCTCTTTCTCGATTTCCCTCTCTCTATCTTCGGCTCTCTCTCCTCATCTCTGTCTCCATCTTATTCTATCTCTGTCTCTCTATCTCCCACTATCTCTCTCTGTCTCTCTCTGTCTGCTGCTCTCTCCCCTGTCTCTGTCTCTCTATCTCCCTTTATCCTTTCTGTCTCTCTCCATCTACTGCTCCTTCCCCTTCTCTGTCTCTCTCCATCCATCTACTGCTCTCTCCCATCTCTGTCTTTCTCTCCATCTCTCTCTCTGTCTCTCTCTCCGTCTCTCTCTGTCTTTCTCCATCTCCCTTTCTTTTCTGTCTCTCTTTTTTATGATTATACATTTATACTACCTGCATGTTATAGGAATTCATTCTTTTGTTAGGAATTAATAATCATTTTTCCCAATTTTATTTTTTGACTTATTTTTCAGGAAGGAAGATCTCTTCTTGGCGTTGTAGCGGGATTGTATTATACAGGTTCACCATTTTTGACTCCGCATAGCCTGTACAATTTGCAAATTGTTTTATACAATTAAATGATTTTTTACAATCTTTTACACAATTTACGCATGCAGCACTTTGAACACACATCTCCCATCCATCATGCAATTCATTTACTAGTAGCCATTGATGCATTCTTGTTGTTTTTGCCTTCTTGGTAATGTCGCAAGATTTTTTTCATTTTTTTCCTTCAAGTATATAGTTATGAACCTGCAAGAATTTGACACTATTAGTAACTTTATAAAGAAAATATAAGAAGATAGTAGAAAATTTTATATATGCAATAGAAATTTTATATATGTAGTAACAAAATTTCATATATGCTATAGCAATTGTGTGACTGTGTCATAGATTAATTTTTTTAAATTTGCAGCAAGATATCCTCGTCCGCTGCTTCTAATGTGCAACCAAAAAGGAGGGATAGATCTAGCTTGGAAATGGGGGCAGAAGGTGCCTAATAAAGCAAACAAGGTGCTTTGTTTTTGCAAAAACGAATATGGTGGAGGGATAACTCGTTTTAAGGAACACTTGGCTCATGTTAGCGAAAATATCAAGGTTTGTTCTTTAGTTCCCGTTGACGTGAAGGAAAAGGTATTGGTTATTTTAAATAAAAGAAGAAGATAAAGGAAGGTAAAGAAACAGAGCTCTAACACTTATTAAGTATGTGTTGGTGAAGATGAAGATGAAGAGGCAACAACTGAAGAATCATCAATTTTTAGATTCACAAGTCAAGCGAAGGAAAAATGACCAATCGATCAATTTATTGCTAATACTACACGAACTCCGGATGAGATAGTAGGTAATACAAAGCAACCTACAGTGCATACCGTATTTAAGAATGGAAGAGAGGATGCCGTAAAATACATTGCAAGATTCTTTTATGAAGCTGGAATTACATTTAATGTCGCTTCGCTTCCCTTTTCTTGCAAATGGTATTTGCTATTGGTAAGTTTGAATCAACTTTGCAACCTCCAACACCATATGAGTTGAGAGATATTTCTTCAAAAAGAAGTGATGGAGACAAATACAACTCTATATACATTCAAAGAGACTTGTGGCATTTGTGGGTGCACTCTTATGACCGACGCTTGGTCGGATCAGAAGGATAGAAGTATAATGAATATTGTTGCTCATTGTTCAGTCGGGGCGACTTTCTTGCTATCCCAAGATGCTTCCTCTGACAAACATGATGGAAACTACATTTATAAGTTTTTGGAGAAGGGAATCAATTATGTGGGTGTTGACAATGTGATGCAAATTGTCACCGACAATGCATCAAACAATATGGCGACGACGAACACATTAGCTTTGACACACCCAAACATCTTTTGGACATGTTGTGTGGCACACACACCATCAATTTGATGCTCGCCGATATTGGGAAGATAAAAAATATTCAAAATGCCATCATGATGGGAAGGTCGGTGTCGGTTTACATATATAGCCACACCAAATCTCCTGACTTAATGAGGAAAGTTACTGGTGGAGAGATTGTTAGACCCGGAACTACTAGGTTTGCCACTGCATTCTTATCTTTGTCATTCATACGGGAAAAGGAGTTGTAACATATGTTCATTTCTGATTCATAGATGAAATGTGCTCTTTCAAAATGAATGTGGGTAAAAAGGTATATCTTTATCAGTCAATAACTCCATATATGATATTTAAATATTCTGATATCTATTTGATTTGTGTAGATTGCGGAAATAATTGCAAGTAATAAGTTTTGGGACAATACAAATCTTGCACTTAAGGTCTTCACCCCGTTGGTGAAAGTTCTACGAAGAGTTGATGGGGACAAGGTGACATTTTATGCTAGATTCGGCATCGGATTAATCATTTGATGATGAACCAACAATTCCTTTAGATGATGTCGTCATTATTTGTATAAAATATATGCATGACTTCAACGAAGCCACTCATAAAGCTGCCAGCCTTTTCAATCTCCTCTTTCTTTTCATAAAAGAAGTACAGATTCAAGAAGTATCCGGCTCTATGTAAAGGACCCTTAAGTTTTTCATTCCATCTTTTCTCAATAATCATCCATATAGGAAGATATTTCTTGACCCTTAAGCTTTTCATTCCATCTTTTATCAATAATCATCCATATAGGAAGATATTTCTTCTCATCATCAAGAGAAGCTTTAATTTCTATTTTAGCAGCCTCCAAATCACCATAGAGGAAACTCATGGATGGTACCTTGTTCCCATCAACTCTTCGTAGAACTTTCACCAACGGGGTGAAGACCTTAAGTGCAAGATTTGTATTGTCTCAAAACTTATTGCTTGCAATTATTTTCACAATCTACACAAATTCAAATAGACATCAGAATATTTAAATATCATATATGGAGTTATTGACTGATAAAGATATACCTTTTTACCCGCATTCATTTTGGAAAGAGCGCAATCCATCCATGCATCAGAAATGAACATATGTTGCAACTCCTTTTCCCGTATGAATGACAAACATAAGAATGCGGTGGCAAAGCTGGTAGTTCCAGGCCTAACAATCTCTCCACCAGTAGCTTTCTTCATTAAGTCAAGAGATTTGGTGTGGCTATATATGTAAACCGACACCGACCTTCCCATCATGATGGCATTTTGAATATTCTTTATCTTCCCAATATTAGCGAGCATCAAATTGATGGTGTGTGTGCCACACATGTCCAAAAGGTGCTTGGGTGTGTCAAAACTAGTGTGTTTGCCGTCGCCATATCGTTTGATGCATTGTCGGTGACAATTTACACCACATTGTCAACACCCACATAATTGATTCCCTTCTCCAAAAACTTATAAATGTAGTTTCCATCATGTTTGTCAGAGGAAGCATCTTGGGATAGCAAGAAGGCCGTCCTGGCTGGACAATGAGCAACAATATTCATTATACTTCTATCCTTCCGATCCGACCAAGCGTCGGTCATAAGAATGCACCCACAAATGTCACAAGTCTCTTTGAATGTATATAGAGTTGTATTTGTCTCCATCACTTCTCTTTGAAGAAATATCTCACTCAACTTATATGGTGTTGGAGGTTACAAAGTTGATTCAAACTTACCAATAACAAATACCATTTGCAAGAAAGAGGGAAGCGAAGCGACATTAAATGCAATTCCGGCTTCATAAAAGAATCTTGCAATGTACTTTACGGCATCCGCTCTTCCCTTCTTAAATACGGTATATACTGTAGGTTGCTTTGTATTGCCTACTATCTCATCCGGAGTTCGTGTAGCATTAGCAATAAATTGATCGATTGGTCCTTTTTCCTTCTCTTGACTTGTGAATCTAAAAATCGATGATTCTTCAGTTGTCGCCTATTCATCTTCATCTTCACCAACACATACTTCACTTAATGAGTATTGGAGCTTTGTTTTTTTTTCTTTATCTTCTTCGTTATTTAATATAACCAATACCTTTTTCTTCACGTCATCGGGAACTAAAGAACATGCATTGACATTTCCGCTAACATGAGCTAAGTGTTCCTTAAAACGAGTTATCCCTCCATATTCATTTTTGCAAAAATTGCAAAGCACCTTGTTTGCTTTATTAGGCGCCTTTTCTGCCCCCATTCCCAAGTTAGATCTGCCCCTCCTTTTTTTGGTTGCACAATAGAAGCAGCGGAAGAGGATATCTTGCTGCAAATTTAAAAAAATTAATCTATGACACAGTCACACAATTGCTATAGCATATATGGAATTTTGCTACTACATATATTAAATTTCTATTGCATATATAAATTTGCTACTATCTTCTTGTATTTTCTTTATACTTTTATTAATAGTTTCAAATTCTTGTAGGTTCATAACTATATACTTAAGGAAAAAATGGAAGAATCTTACGACATTATCAAGAAGGTAAAAACAATAAGAATACGGCAATGGCTACTAGTAAATGAATTGCATGATGGATGGGAGTTGTGTTCAAAGTGTTGCATGCATAAATTGTGTAAAAGATTGTAAAAAATCATTTAATTATGTAAAATAATTTGCAAATTGTACAGGTCATGCGGAGTCAAAAATGGTGTAACCTGTAGAGTACAATCCCGCTGCAACGCCAAGAAGCATACAATGATGATCTTCCTTCCTGAAAAATAAGTCAAAAAATAAAATTGAGAAAATTGATTACTAATTCCTCACAAAAGAATGAATTCCTATAACATGCAGATAGTATAAATGTATAATCATAGAAAGAGAGGGAGACAGAGAAAGATAGAGAGACAGACGGGGGGGAGAGCAGTAGATGGATGGAGAGAGACAGATGGGGGAGAGAGCATGGAGAGAGACAGAGACAGGGGAGAGCAGCAGATGGAGAGAGATAGAGGGACATAGACAGAGACGGGGGAGAGAGCAGTAGATGGAGAGAGACAGAGAGGGGGAGACAGAGACGAGGGAGAGAGCAGCATATGGAGAGAGAGAGAGCGGGAGATAGAGGGAGATACAGAGATGGGGAGAAGAGCAGCAGATGAAGAGAGACAGAGACGGGGGAGAGAGCAACAGATGCAGAGAGACAGAGAGAGATAGCGGGAGATATAGAGACAGAGATTGGGAGAGAGCCGGAGATAGAGAGACAGAGGGAGATGTGGAGAGAGAGATGGGGGGAGAGATAGAGGGAGATGTGGAGAGAGAGATGGGGGGAGAGATAGAGGGAGATGGAGAGAGGCAGAGGGAGATGGAGAGAGACGGGGGAGAGAACAACAGATGGAGAGAGAGACGGGGGAGAGAACAACAGATGGAGAGAGAGACGGGAGAGAGAGCAGCAGATGGAGAGAGAGGAGAGAGATAGAGGGAGATGGAGAGAGACAGAGAAAGATGGAGATGGAGACAGAGACCGGGAGAGAGGGAGCATGAGATGGAGAGAGACAGAGAGAAAGATGAAGAGAGACAGAGGGGAGATTAAGGGGAAGATAGAGAGAATTTACTGCTAGTCGACGGCGGCGTTACAGAGTCGCAATCGAGGTGGATTTGATGGTTTTGCAGGTGCCATAGTTCGAGAGGGGGAGAGAGAACTCCGGTTGCGAGTGCAGCGTTGAGAGCAGTGGCGCAATCAGAGGTGGGAGGCAGCGTCTAGGGCAATTGGAGGTAGGAGGCGCAATCGGAGGAGCAGAGGTGGGGCTGGCGTCAAGGGCGGCGTGCAATCGGCGTCGCAATCGTAAGCCCTAGCAGCCTCTCGAGAGGAGAGGAAATTTTTGCCTTTTTCTTTTTTTTCTTTTTTTTTGTTTTTAAGTAAGAGAATGCGGGTCGGGTTGAACACTAATTGGCGGGTTCGGAGATTTCTAATCCGATCCATCTAACAAACCGATAAACCCCAAATACCGGTCGATTTTGGAGGTGGGAGGCAGCGTCGGAGGAGCGGAGGTGGGGCTGGCGTCAAGGGCGGCGCGCAATCGGCGTCGCAATCGTGAGCCCTAGCAGCTGCTTGAGAGGAGAGGAAATTTTTTTGCCTTTTTCTTTTTTTCGTTTTTAAGATAATGCGGGTCAGGTTGAACACTTTACACTTATTTGCGGGTTTGGAGATTTTTTATCCGATCCATCTAACAAACCGATAAACCCCAAATACCCGCCGATTTTTTTAACTCGGATATCGGACGATATATCGATCACGTGGCGATATATCGGCCGATATCGGTCAAAAACGACACCCGTTATTTTTTTGGCTTTATCGTCTTGTTTTAAAAAAAATCGATATCTCGGCTGATATACCGGTATATCGGTCGAGATTTAAAACACTGCCTATAGTTGACATCATTATTGATCTCCTCATCCTTTTGGATAATAGAACCCAAGTACTTAAAATGCTCCTCATCGATATTTCTTGACCATCTAGTATCACAATATTATAATTTCGGATTCCCTGTTTACTGAATTTACACTCCATATACTCTGTTTTGGTCCTACTTAATCTAAAACTTCAAGATTCTAGAGTTTGCCTTCATAACTCTAATTTTGCATTTACCCCAGCTCTCGTTTCATCGACTAGGATAATATCATCAACAAATAGCATACACCACGGTATCTCATCCTGAATAGCTCTAGTAAGCTCATCCATCACTATGGCAAATAAGAATGGACTCAATGCAGATCCTTGATGTAATTCAATTATAACCCATTGATCTTAGTAATGTCGTCGGGGTTACACAGTATCTATCTTCAATTTGAAAACTCCAGCAAGAGAAGTTTATAAGAGAGAGCAAGTCTGGCGCTGTCGGGGCCTAGCGCTTGCTGCAATTTGCGAGCAATGCTTGGGTTCTGGGTTGGGGGGGCTCTGCTAATGGGTTCGAAAAGCTCGAGATTAGGCTCGAGATTGCTCGGCAAAAGCTCGTTCGGACTCGTTCAATAACTTAAATGAACCAAACTTGAACGCTAATCTAACCTCAGTACAATAAATGAATAAGCTTGAGCATAGCTATATGCTCGGTTTGGCTCGTGCTCAAGCTCGACTCATTAATGACTCGTGTAGGCTCGAATTGAGCTCAGCTCGGAAAATGCTTAGCAAACTGGTATTAAGCTTGTCTTTTAGGTTCAAATAAATTTAATTGAGTTTTTAAAAGGTGTCCATTCTAATATGTCAATTTCATCACAAGTTAAATGCAATAATAGTTTTTTTCTTAAAAAAGAAGGAAAAATCATCTAACCTAAACCCAAAATAAAGACAACTCTTTTTTTTACTTTCTTTCTATCCAAACATGCATTTTCCCCCCTCCTTTTTTACATATCACCACATGAACTCTAGTCTTGGCAAGATAAAATCATACTTATTTTTTGACAACAGTAAGTCTCTCTCTTTTTTCCCCCTCTTGTTCTTTTTCTTCTCATCCTCCTTTGGATAAGATATTCTCTTTCTCCTATTAATGAATTATTTGGCATGTTAAATACAAAGTTTTAGGAATATGCATACTCATTAATAAAAAAAGAAATTGTGCTTAGGGTCAAAATTGTTGTAATTATTGTTAGGTTACAGTGAAAAAAAATAATGTATAATTTTAGCATAATGCTCACGTTTACTATTCAAAATGATGTTATCCCAAGTCGTCACGATTCACTTAGAGATTTAGTGTTATACTATTTTAGCATATAAATTTAAAATATATTTTTTAATATTAGAATAGTAAATAAGCTCGAGGCTCACCTTGAGCTTGTTGGAAGCTCGCTTGGGCTCGTTTGATAACCTAAACGAACCAAGCGTGAAATTTTTTTAAGCTCGAGTAAATAATTGAACAAACCCGAACAATCTAAAGCTTGGCTTTTTCGGCTTGATTAGCAGCCTTGCAAGACTAAATGAGAAAGAAACCTCAACCATTGAATGGAGATTGAGGGCTAAGATCGGTTCAAACCGATCCCCTGAAATCTATCAGTTGAGGGAACCCGAATCCATCCTGCACTTGAGTATTTAAAGAAGGTTCCATTTAATACTATTTTCTTTATAAAAATATTTAATTGTTACCTAATTGGAGTAATTGATATCTTTATAAAGATATTTAATTTATTACCTGATTAGACTAATTGGTAACCTTCCAACCGAGGTATCTACTTCAACGCGAATAACATGTAATGCTATTAAAAGCAGGTTAAAGCTAAGTAAAGGGACTAATAATGTAACTTAAATGAATTAGGAGGCAAATATCAATCATAATATTTGAGGACTTATATAAAAATAAAAATAAGAGCAACTTAAAAGACAAATATCTACCCCTCACCCCACTCGCATGCGTGTGCACACACACACACACACAAAAAGAAGGAAAAAGAAAAGAGAGAAAAATATTTTTACTGTTGCTCAACAATAATATTAGCGGATTAATTATATTAATGCATCTTCAGATCAAATGTAAATGAAAACCTCTATAATTCATATCACGCCTTCGATTCATGTCTGATACATCCAGGACACCATAATTTTAAGATATGCCAAGAAGAGTATCCAACATGCATCCATCGTATCGGATACAAGACTCTGTTGTCAAAGTTTCGATTGGTTGCGTTCATTCAAGAATACTGATATACCTGTGGAATTAAAGGTTTTAATCATATGATTTGGCCAGGAAGATGGTTTTTGCTGCAATGCTTGATTCTTGCTTGACCACTCGGTGAAAGCAGTGGACACCATAATGAGCCTTCGAGGTGTTGGACACATTGATCCTGTAGTCTGATCAAATTCTTTCTTTGCACGAAAACATCATGAGAGCTTACCATTTTATCAGAACGAGTTATTTTCGTATGTGGATATTTTTTTTGCCACGTATGTGTTATGTTCCTTTTTGGCATATTTTTGTTGATTTGTGCTCTTCATATTACACATTGATTGTTTCCAAATATATATAGATTACTGGTTGTGAATAGCTATTGCTATATTGTGTTTTTGTGTGACTCATCCCGTTGATTCTCTCTCTGTTACAGGTCCATGCAGCTGTGGCAACTGGCTTTGATGACATGACACTGAGGGTTTCTTTTTGGGTATAGCTAGAATTATTAGCCTAGTAGATAGTCTTAGTCGCTATAGGCTTTTGATGCCCTAATTAGAAATTGTAAAATTATGGTATGCAAGATATAAGTCCTTCAGACATGTAACACATACATAATGCTTGGATACAGCTGCTCGTATAAATTACGGGATGTAAAATAAAATTCCTTTCAGACATGTAACACATAATATAACACTCGGATATAGCTCTTTGTATATTGTTGAAGATATATGTTTCCAGGAAAAGGTTGTGTTGTATTATTGTTATTGAGCAGTTTAGACCAAACTGTAACTGTTGTTGCACGCTCTAAAACTCCAAATTTGAGTTTGGGGGCATTATTCTGATTTTGAAGAACTGTTCTGATTCTGGTCTCTTGGTTGCATTGATTTTCATAGTTCTACTTTCTTACAGCTTATTAGATCTCTCTCTTTAGGCAGCAAGATGGTTTGTTTTTTGCAGAGGCCTTCCCTTGAACTTCATCTGAAGTAAATGGCATAAATCTGTAGAGCTCTTTCCTCAGACTATTCACTGTTTTCGTATGTTCATGTTCTCAACCTTCCAGTGCAATGATAAGCCATCCTGATATATCTTCAATCTCGATTGTGGTATAACTTTGGTTGTGCTCTAGCATTATAACAGGAGAGAGAGTTCCTCCTTGTAGGGGTCTGAGGGCATTCCCGGGCTCAAATTGCCAGTTTATGTGGCCTTTGGATTCGAAGAATTTTGGCGAAGATCTCACAAGTTTCACCTGCAGGCCAATCCACACATTCTGCTACTCACCACCTGATGACTATAATTTTGTTGGATTTAGGTGTAATTAGCTCTTGATTCAGCCCACACGTAGACATTGATGATGACCATCTACACAATTTTGACCTCTTCACCCCAGCTTTTTTTGCTCTTCATTTCTTTCCATATATGAAATGAAAAAGGGGAACAAATATAAAGAGAGAAATTACATGGGAGAATGCACCTCAACCCTCTGATAGAAGAGAAGAAAAGAGGGAAGAGAACAGAGGAGCAATATTACAGCCCCAGTGAGAAGTAAGAACAAATTTACACAAGAAGGTGAGCAAGTGTTGGTGGGTGTACTCTTCAGCAATGGTAAGCTGTTAGCCACAAGGGCATTGGATTCTGACCCCCGTGATTCGTTACTCCATCGTGAAGCTGTGTCGTGTGAGCACAGAAAGAACAATTTTTTTTTTTCAACGTTTACTAAAGACCGGTTGGTTACTCCACCTGTACATCCTGCCTTAATTGTAGCAGATGTGTTCTGAGGCTGCAGTCTTGTACCTGATTCAAAGCAAGACATCAGAAGCAGTAAGACAAGTGTATACATAGCAATGAAAGCAAGCAAAGATGGGTACAAATGAATTAAGACTGGGGCCTTGCACATTTTTTTGGAACGAGATGGAAACACTAGATGACAATGTCGAGCTGAGAGTTCCATCTGAGACGGGTAACAGTAGTGTGGCACATTGTCATTTATAATTATTATAGCGTGGCTGGTAACCTTGAGAAAGACAGCCCCGGTACAAGGCTGTATTATGTTGCAAAGGAAGCGGTGGGCAAGAAAGAAGTTGAGAGAAAAAAAGTGACAGTTTCCTTTTATTTCTTACTACATTCATCAGAAGAAAATTTTCCTTAACCTGGAAGAAAATCATTTTCTATTTTAACTTTCTTTTCGTGACTAAACGAGGTGAATCTGTTTCTTGATTCAGTTAACTCACTTCTGATTCCCTTTCCTCGCTTTATTAGCCAAAAAAACACCATCTTCACACTTTTTTAGATACTGTTTTGTTATAATCAAGGCTTGGAGTCCGCATATAGTAGCTGAAAAACATGGTAAATACTGAAGTAGAGGGTTCCCGACTTGGGCTCTGTGATGGAGACCACTCAGATGGCATATTACATAATAGATAACATAAGATGAAAGCTCAAAGATATGAAAACATTATATATGCTATTAAATATGGGTATGCGTTTCTTGTAATACGAAAAGATTGTACTAAGTTGTTATCTACTTTAACAATTAAGCCTATATGTATCTTACGCTTACAGATGCATGAATATGATATAACAGATTTTTACCTGCATTGCTGTTGTCGAAGCTAGTAATTCCCTACATTCGTCAAGCATGATGCTTTCTGTTGCCGCAACCCCAGAAAGTTCTGAAACCAGAGAGTTTGTTCCATCCACCTGTCAAACATAAACATTTTTTAGCATGGTAGATCATGTGAACCACTAACTAATAGCTTTCGGGAAGTTATTACAGGCGAATCTTAAGAATTTATGTCCTAACTTCTAGGGTCTAGTATCTCACTGCTCAATAACCAAATTCATTCCCCCAAACACCTTAAACCCCATATGATGGATCTCTCATAGTATTGAGCATATAGACGCTTGGGTAGATATGAGTAAGAAACAAACAAAAGCCACCATAGCCATGTGCATGTTTGGAATCTGACCTTAGAAGAATTGGAAAAGAACAAAACAGAAGGCCAGCAACGGCTACAAGATTCACAACTGAAATATGACAAGCAACTAAAGTAGGCAGTTTTTCCTGACAAATATCTGCAGCTCACTTCAAATCACATCAAGTAGCTAATCAGAGAGGGGGTTTTGTTAGAAGAAGAGGAAGAACTAGGTCTATTAAGAAAAGAAAACCACTAAACCCATCAGCAAGTACCTAAAGCTTAACATTTTCACATCATTAATCAGAAGTTGAGGTCTGTTATCCCTACATCAAGGGTTAGCACTTAGCAGGAGAAGAACTAGGGTTGCATCCAATAGAAGAGTTAAGAACTGCATTATTTAGCAACTATCATGCATATAAAGAATGTGAAGTATAACTCCAAGGGCTGTGAGGTATCCAAACAGGTTTGTAGTATTAAGACTCCATAATTTTCCTGCAAGGATATCAGAACACATAGGCTTCAAGCTACCTTTACTTTTATTTTTCCAATAAATGTCCTGCATCCTAATGGGATTTAGACTCCCCCGTACATTGTTTATGCTATATTTTCCTTTTCTTTCCTTCTCTTTTTCCCCTAAATAAAAGTTCTCTACCTAAAGGGATCCGAGTAACAGACAGCTAGTAAAACTATGACCCTTTGGAAAGACATAATTTTTTGCACCAATATGTACTGAATAATAACAAGATAAACCAAATTTATAGTTCCAAGAAAATATTGTACAGTTTACTATCTCAAAAGTACAAAATGATATGTGAAATCCATCATGTATAGGTAAAACTTGAAATTATGCAACAACAAATATAAATGAAAACAAACGGACTTTGGAATATCCAGGTTTTAAAATTTTACCCGAGACAGCAAGTGACAAATGGAGGAACCCATTGCTTGCATAACATCAACTGCTGAACTAATAGCATTTTTTACAGCACGCACGTCCGCCTGAGAAACAAGGAACACAAACGTAAAGAGAAATTTTAGGCACTAATCGGTTATATCTTTTGAAAACCATCAGATTATACCTACTTTCATACATGAAAAAAATGCTCTGCAAAATAGGAGTTTTACTGTATCTACATACCCTTGCCCTTCCCGTTACTGGTAGACGTAATGTGCTTGCTTTAAGAGCTTCAATCGTCCCTGATAGAGAAGTAGAATGCTCTGCTTCTAGTGCGCTCCAATTTTCGAGGTATGCAATCTGAATTACAGACCAATTACATAAATATTGAATTGATTATGAAATTGGTAACTTCATATTGCAAGAATATAAACATATAAGAGGAAGAAAAATCACAAATTATTGCAAGAAAAAGTTGGTTCAGTTTGCCAACCACCCTCTTTTCCCACTTTACTCTACTGGCAAGTGTCACTAAAAGTCGATATACTCAAAGGTACAGAACTTGTCTGAACTATTTCTTTATAGTTTAACTTCTTCATTTTTCTCCTTTTTTTTTTATTTTAAACAGTAGGTCCTCAATCAAGTTAAGAGAGCAAGAACTCAGATAAGATGCATCAAGAGGGATGTTTAGAAATTAAAATTCTACATGGTCTGGATATCAGACCTACCTCGGAATATGGTGCTGCTAGCTGAATTATTTAATTTGAAACACGCTGAATCGGATCTCTATCGCTAATATCGTATCAGTTTTGGCCTACCCAACATGGCACTGACACAATACCAAACTGATATCAACAGATACTAGAAAAGATTTGCTTCAGTTTGAATTTTTCCTCCAAAATTCCAAAAGAAAAGAGAAGATAAACTTCAATTGACCTGTCACATCAACCCCCATCACCCAAAACTCATATGTATCTAATTGTTCAGACCCACTGTCTATTACCCCTTTGTCTCCTAAGAACTGCAAGACATTTGCAATTATCTAGTAAAATATTTGTAAGTGTTGGGGATGTGTACAGATTGACCTTTCTGATTTAGAATGGTGGTCAATGACTATCCACGTGTAGGACAAAACCAACAAATTTGGCTTGTTTAATTGAGCAGCATGATGACAGATATCCGGATTTTGTCTCTAATGTGATAGGTGGCAGATATATTAATAAAAGAAGAAACCATTTTCTGGGCAGACACCATGGTTTTAAGAAATAAATTAAGCTGCTAAATTCTCAGATATTTTGCACCGGGCTCTTCAAATTCCTACACAATGCAACTTTTGTCCTAACTTCATGATATCTATGCTTGACAATATCAATAATTGAAGCAGAGCATGTAGCTTCAAACTCAAACATATTAAAAATGCATTTTTACTAAACAAGTTTATTTATTAAATTTTCGTACCTGGATGTCAAAACATATGTAAAAATGAATCACTTAATGGGAACACGACCATACAATTTGATTTCTTTGTTGATTTTTAGGTAAATAAAAATTTTCAAACCTACATCTGTGCACCGAGAATATGAACATAGCTTTTGCCCATCATCCATATAAATGGGATAGATATATTGGTCAAATTGATGTTATTATACCTCTGCAAATTAAACATCTTCATGCACCCAATAACCTAAAAAGAAATTGTCATTTACTCAACCTTGAGATAATCAAAATGTTGTATGCAACTTTATAAGCAGTAGATTGGTTGGCAGGTCATGAATCAACCATAATATGAATATATCACATAGTTACAAGACATCTTACTTGTTCTTCTAGTATTAGCTTCAACTTCATCTCTTGCCTCAGGTTTTCCACATCAATCCTTTTCCTAATGAGTGAATCACGCAATGCTGAGGAAATATTCCATACATTGTAAAGCATATCCTGTTTCATATAATCAACATCAGTTGACTGTTTTATTCACCCAATCGATGGAAATTCTGCAATGGATAAAAGGAGCCGAAGGAAGATAGAAGCTTTAAGTGTCAACATTTAATGTAACATGCACATAGAACGAACTTGTTTCATCGAAGACTTTGATAAAAGTCTATGACATCTTTTACCTTCCCCCTGTGCATTGTTTATACTCGACATCCACGGCAACAGAAGTAATAATGGCATGTGATTTGAAAATATTAATCATGAAACAGTATAACTATAAACTGGACATTAAAGGTTGACTTTGATTGTTTTAGTGAGGAGAAGAAGTCAATCAGCCAAAATATCTAAAAGGAAAACAAGTTACTGGTGTTCTTATTCAGTCACCAGCTAACCAAATGCCGCCGATACCCAATGTTTACAAATTAATGGAACCATGTACAATTTTTATCTCAGACTTTCATACTTCATATCATAAACGTCAATTAAGAAAAAGTGACTTTCTACAGAGAAGAAACTCTGCAGTAAGAAAATATTAAAGCTTCCCAAACTCATCACATTTAATAATGGAGAAAACCACTGACTCTCCTGATGCAAGTTTTATCTTTATCTTTCATAATAGCGTATTAAGTTCAGATAAACATCCAATTCCACAGAAAATATTAAAACAACAATTCTCTATTCTTGAGTAGATCATTCACTATTTTCTTCTGAATTCCTATCAAAGATGTCGACATGGTAAGATTGCCCTTGAAACACTAGTGATTATACTTTGGGACTGGAAATTAGTACTAACGATAGATGATAGAACAGTAACAGTTGGCTTTAACAACTTGTTAATGTACACTTTACCAACAAGATTTAGAACTTGACATATGATGAATGACCCAGCAGTCTAGCACAAAATTTTAGACTTTGTTTGAGTTAAAGACGACCAATCAAGTGAACTACCGAGATATATACCTCTTACGTATTCACCTGTATAGAAGATTAGGGGCATTTAGAAAGACAAGACTATAATCCTCTTTAAGAAGACCCATACATAAATCAAATTAAGATTTTACATGCTTCTTGAATGTAATAAAAAACTGATAGGGCGCTTGAGGGGTTGTTTAGCATCATTAGTATCATAAAGTATTCATAACCTACTTTGGTGCATTCAATGACCCAAAACAAGAGACAGATAGGAACTGAAAGACTATATTAGAAGCAACATAATCAAATGGCCAAGAGCCTATGCGGGCTGAAATAGAGCATCTTCAAAATTCTAAAATAATTTTTTCTAACCTCTGATATTAATGTCTGGTTTGAAAATGATGCATCAGCTCTGGCATTGACAAAGCGCCACTGCAGGTCTCTATTGTAAAGCAGACGCAATTGATGAGAATCTTCTGTGTGACTTGGGCTCCTCTTTCCTTTTTGCACATCAGCAAAATAGCTGAGAATAGAGGATGAGACACTGGTTCGCGATGATGTATTGCTAGATGAAGAACATGGACTAGATGGTCTTGTCCTTGATGGACTCAAGGGAGTTGATGGTCTTGTCCTTGATGGACTCGATGGAGTCGATGATCTAGTCCTTAATGGACTCAACATACCCCTAGAGATAGAAGACAATGTTGCTGAAGGCTTACTTGGTGATGATGGACAAACCAAAACTGGAACAGGTGACGGGCTCCTACTTGGCCTGGTTCTTGACGGAGCTCTTTCCAGCGGAAGCGAAGTTACGTTTCTAGCTGAACTTGTTACAAGTGCAGCCTTTTCATTTCCTTTGGAAGAAACAGGCCGTTCTGCCTCGTTTGTTGAATTTTTTTGACCTCTGCGTGTAGCATTAGTCAAAGACATTCCCCTTGTAGGTGAAAACCCTCGCTCTGCAATTGACGAAGAAGCAGATCTGCGAATCTTATCAGTTAGATCCATGCTTTTCGTTGACGATGCATTGGAAGACACCTTTCCTCCTATCATGCCAGGCCACCTAAGTTGATCGATTGCCCTCACATGTGTATTCTCCACAGGCCTTGAATTCTCTGATTGGTCTGAGGCATTCCGCCCTCTCAATGGTGTCCTCTTCATCTCAGAAGCTGCATTTGGAGAAGACTTCAATATGTGGTCCGAAGATGGGTTCCTAACCGGTCTATCACTCTTATTAGCAACCAGTCTATCGCTCTTATTACCAACCGGTCTATCACTCTTACTAGCAACCGGTTTATCACTGTTACCAGCAAGGACAAAAGGAGAATCGGACTGGAATGAAGCTGACAGACTTCGAATTGAAGGCCACAATCCATCTGGAGCTCGGCCAACGAGTGACCGCCTGGAAGAGTTCACCCTCTCGACCATTGAGTCCCGGACCGGAGTAGTAGACCTTGAGGATGGGGAGAAGGGAGTGGAAGGCCTTGATGATGGTGATGAGGGCATGGAAGACTTGGACAAAGGAGTTGAAAGTGGAGAAGCCCGGGATTTTGGAGACGAAGGCGCTGAGTTACGCAATGAAGGAGATGAGGGGGTTGATGGCCTTCTCCTTTCAGCTGATCGTGCCCGCTGGGGCACAGATGTCCTTGATGTGGTGGATGTCTGACCACCAATCGGAGATGGCGATCGTGGAGTTGATGTAAACCCAGATTTGTACCTCGACATAACTTCTCTGGTCCGTGGCTTGCCATTGGTCGGCACTGCATTGTTCTTCTCCGTAGTAACCAACACTGGTCTAGGTTTCTGTTCTATTGGGAATGGCTTCTGCTGCATCACAGCCACAGAAGAGTCATCTTTGCACAAATCCATCCACAAGAGCTTCTGAATCAAACCACATTGAAGTGTTGCTCATATAATTTACACCTATTCTCACCAGCAGTACCAGACCCTAAAGCCTGACATGATAAATGGTAAAAGCAAAAGAGAATTACATATTAAGCAAAATGATGGGGAAAAACTCACAAAACAGATTTTTAATAGACCAGTATAAATACAAACCCATATAAAGAAGCATATGGGGATTTGCAAGCTGTGAGAGGAAATCTTTGGGTGATATAGCTCAACAGGACAAATGGGTTTTCTGAGTTCATCACAATCAAATCTAAGCATATATAAACAAGATATAGTGTTCAATGCTATCAGCTTTTGCAAGAGGAACGCTACCAAGTACCAACAGGAGTTGGAATACCAACCTGACGAGTAAACTAAGCAAAATAAAACAGGTTCATGAATTAAGAAAACCAACATAACACAAACTTACAAAGAGGTGAATACAGGGAGATCTGCAAGCTCTGGGAGGAAGAACATGGGCAACCGCAGCACACACCAGGGGAAAATGTGTTTCTAAATTAATCAAGGATTCACGATACACTCATATCTGGGCAAATCAGGCCATGATATAGAGGTCAACTGTGTCAACCACTGCCAAGACTAGTACAACCAGTGGGAGTAGTATAACTGAAGGATGCGTCAAACAAAGTAAGATGAAGGGTTTTCTAATATTGGCAGCAGAAATAAATAAATGCAAGTCAGTAACTTTAATTTATTTCTCTCCTCTCTTCTGTCCTGCTGAAGTGCCCGGTCGGGGAATCAAAAGGAAAGGAAGTGAATAGAAGATTAAAAGAGTGGTGGTTTCTGCCATCTCTGAGGGTAAAACTGTAAGCAGGAGAGAGTAACAAACAGAGCAAAAATGACCAATTTTTCATAGGAATCCACCTCCTGATTCTTGGTTGAGACTTGGGAGAGAGCTTGCCTTAATGGCAGTTCTAGGGTTTGCGAAGAACCATGGAGATCCACGTCGAGAGCAGATCCCCTCCAATTCCCCATGAAATTTAATAGGACCAAATTTAAATACCAATAACGTAAAAAAAAACGCTTCTTTTCAATCTATGGTTAGGTTTTTGGGCATTATTCATACTCAAAGAGAAACAAACTGCAACGAAAATTCCATTCTACTCTCACTAGCAAAACATCTCAAGTCCAAATTCTATTCAAGTTCAAGGAAGAACAGATTATTAGGTGAATACCCTTCCGAATTGGACCTAATAACATCAGAAATTGGGAAAATAATAATAGTAATAATCCTAAAATCAATCAACTTGCATAAACAATTGATTAAAGAAACAAGAAATCGAGAATCCAAGGAAGCATCTCACCTCGAGATCAGCGAGGCAACACGTCCAAATTCAACAGAGACAGAAGGCGGAGGGGAGAGAAAACGACTAAATCCCGAAGCGTAGCCTCGAAGCGTCCGCCCAAATCCTGAAGAAGTTGTCTCGCTGTAGATCCGCGAATCCTCGGATCGAGCTCGATTTCGACGAAATTAGACGAGAAATCCAATGAAAAAAGAAAAGAGAGAGGGAAACAAAATCAATGCAGGAGCAAAGCTCGCAATTTATTTGTTTTATTTATTTTTTTGTGTTTCGTGTTCGAAGTGCCAGAAAAAAAGGGTCTTCGGCTAGGAATGGGTCGTTCCAGAAAGCGAACGCCTTTATTTTTACTTTTCCTTTATTTATTTATTTAATTAATTAATTAGTACTTGTTTCTTCCTTTTATATATTTTTTTTGCCGTTTAGTTAATTAGTTCTCGCTTTCCGTATTCTCTTTTTCCCTTTTTTTTTTTTAATCTCTTTTGATTTTTTTTTTTTGTTTTTTTGACTCAGTATCCGGGTTCCTCGCTGGTGACCCGTTAGCCGGTCGGGTGGTTTCGGGTCCAACCCAGCTTGGACCCCAAACCCGTTGTGTAGTCCGTGCTTTGGTGCAAGCAAAATTTTCTTGTCAAACACTTGAAATTGAAACACGAAGCAAACCACAGATGTTGAGTTGTTGAGACAATCTTGCTTTTTGTTAAGACATCGTCTCATGTCGATGGGTCACAAGACATGAAAAAGGAAACCTTCAGCATGGGCTTGTGCCCTGTGGTAAAGCCTGACTGACTCTCTGCAATCAACGTCTATGATGATGTTGACACTGTTTCAATGCTCTGAAGCTTTAGAAACCATTAAGCCCTCCACAGCCTGTTGTTTGGGACCAAAGAGGACCACCATGATCATGCGTGTGGGTTGCCGTTCGAACAAGGAAAAGTTCTGTGCTGCTCGTAACTCCCCCAGACTGAAGACTGGGACGGTGATGTTGGAGGAGAGAGTACAGTAGAGGAGGTGAATTCATGCCAGGTGAGGAGGTGAATTCATGCCAGGTGCTGTTGAAGATTGCCAAGGAGTCTACGACGAAAGGCAAAGGAACAGCGGGCAGGAAAAAGCAGCAGCAGCAGAAAAAGACAGAGGTGGTCGACCGACGTGCACAACGTGCACAGGATTTGAGCGGTCGACCGGACCGGTCGACCGCAATACTCTGTCTGCAGAAGACAGAGCTCTCGGGTTGTTTCGGTCGACCGTACCGGTCGACCGGAGAGGCTCTCTGCAGGAACCCAACTCTCGGGTTGTTTCGGTCGACCGGTCCGGTCGACCGTAAGAGGGAGTCGGTCGACCGGACCGGTCGACCGACAGTCGGGTCTAGGCTGAAAACTGCTGTTTCGGGAAGTTATGTATTTAAGCCCTAATTGTAATTTCTAGGGTTAAGGGCCTAGAGAAAAATAAGCTGCGGACTCTTTTGTGTTCATAGAGATCCAGAGCTATTATAATCATCTTCCAAATTGAAACTCTCTCCATAGATTGCCCCGAGGAAGTAGGCATTCAGGCCGAACCTCGTTAAATCGCGTGTTTTGTAATTGTGCGTTCTTCTCTTGTGTTTTCTGTGATTTTGGGTGTTCTTTGTGATTGTGGAGATAGTGTGATTCTTTGTTGGTTGTTGACGGTGCGCACAACAAGTGGTATCAGAGCTTCAGGTTACGCTTGGGATTCTGAGGATTCGAAGGGCTCCAGATCCGATCAGGTGGAGATCGTGGGTCGATCTTCAGGTCAGAGGTATTGGTGTTCGAGGAGATCGTGTGTCGATCTCAGGAGGACGCAAGGAGGGCTTGTTGAATCAGTGTTTGGAGTAGATCCGGTGAGAAACTCGATCTAGGGTTTCGAGAGGCAGGTAAAAATCCCATTTTTATCTGAGAAAAGATTTATTCCAATTTGGTTATTCTTTCGCATAAATAGAGAATCAAAGGTAGATCTCAATGGCAGAAGAAACTACTTCCGTTAAAACAATGAATCACTCAAGGATCGAAGTTGTCAAGTTCAATGGAACTAATAATTTCGGGATGTGGAGGTGTGAGGTTATGGATGCATTGAATGCACAGAACCTCGAGGACACGCTCCTATTAGAGAGGAAGAAGACTACTACCACTGATGAAGAGTGGGCGAAGATGAACAGGTCAGCATGTGGGTTGATACGTTCATGCTTGTCACAAGACATCAAATATCTTGTACAACATGAGACGTCAGCTAAGAAACTGTGGAATACTCTTGAGAAGAAGTACCTGACAAAGAGTGTGGAGTCTAGCTTGCAGCTGAAGAGTAAACTGTATCAGTTCAGGATGCAGAAGGGAAGCACAGTAAACGAGCACATCAACCGATATACGAAGCTTCTTACAGACTTGCTGAATGTGGATGTCACTGTAAGTGAGGAAGACAAGTCAGTCATTCTCCTGAACTCACTCCCACCGGAGGAGTATGAGACATTCACTATGACATTCATAAATGGAAGGCAAACCTTAGTTTATGATGAAATATCGTCTGCACTGATGAGTTATGAGACAAGGAAGAATGAGAGACATTCTGGTCAGTCAAGTTCATCAGCGGAGGCTTTGGAAGTAAGAGGCAGGAGTTCATCAAGGAAAGGCAAGGAGATGAGAGGAAGATCAAAGTCTAGGTCGGGCTTCAGGGATCTTAAGAAAAACCAGTGCATGTACTGCAAAGAGATTGGGCACTGGAAGGTTGACTGTCCAAAGTACAAGGGGAAGAAGAAGGAATCAAAATCTGAGGCAAATCTGGCAAGAGTGATAAAAGCTACAAGCGGTAAATCACAGGCAGATGGAGCAGATTCAGATTCTTCTGTGTTCTCTTTTTCAGTGACTACTCCTGTTGTAGGTTACTCGGGGGATAACGAGTGGATCCTGGACACAGGTACTACATATCATGTATGCCCTAATCGAGATTGGTTTACCAGTCTTGAGAAGTTGGAGGGGTGTTCGGTCGTCATGGGCGATAATCATCCGTGCATCATGGAGGGTGTAGGCACTATTCCTATCAGGATGTTTGACAGGATGGTGAGGGAGCTGAAAGAAGTAAGATATGTACCTCAGCTGAAGAGGAACTTAATCTTAGTAGGAGCTTTGGAATCATTGGGCCTAGGAGTGACTATTAAGGAGGGAGTCCTTAAAATGATAGGGTTCGATGGTGGTGTTGAAGGCTGATCGCCGGAGTAACCTGTATTACTTGAGGGGTAGTACAGTGACAGGACAGGTGGCAGCTTCTACCAGTCAGAAGGAAGATCTAACCCGGCTATGGCACATGAGGCTGGGACATGCAGGGGAGAAATCGATGCAAGCTCTTGTGAGGAAAGGGCTGCTGAAGGGTGCAGAGACCTGCAAGTTGGATCTATGTGAACATTGCATCATCGGCAAGAAGACGAAGGTGAAGTTTGGCACAGCTTCACACTGCACCGAAGGTATTCTTGACTATGTTCACACGGATGTATGGGGACCTTCCAAGACTGCATCAATTGGAGGTAACCACTATTTTGTGTCGTTCATTGATGACTATTCTAGGCGATGTTGGGTGTACACCATGCGACACAAAAGTGAAGTCCTAGAATTGTTTGTGAAGTGGAAGGCTAATCAGGAGAGAAGCACGGGAAGGAAGGTCAAGGTCCTCCGTTCTGACAACGGAGGAGAGTACAAATCAGATCCTTTCCTACAGCTATGTCTAGATGAGGGCATAGAGAGACACTTCACAGTAAGGGAAACTCCGCAACAGAATGGGGTGGCTGAAAGAATGAACCGGACTTTGCTAGAGAAGGTTCGGTGCATGTTGTCAAATGCAGGATTGCCAAAGAAGTTTGGGCTGAAGCTTTGGGATATGCATGCCATCTTGTGAACAGGTTGCCGTCGTCTGCAATAGGGGGGAAGACTCCTCTTGAAGCTTGGTCAGGAAAAGCTGCTATGGACTATGATTTGCTACGGGTCTTCGGGTGTCCAGCCTACTACCATGTCAAAGAAGACAAGTTGGATCCAAGAGCAAAGAAAGGGGTGTTCGTTGGCTTCAAGCGAGGAACTAAGGGGTTCAAGATTTGGGATCAACAGGACAACAAGTTCATACTCAGCAGGGATGTCACATTTGATGAGGCTTCGTTGATGAAGCCTACGGTCTCTCAGCAGGTGGAGACCAACAAGACCAAGGAGCTATTGCAGCAGGTGGAGAGTGATGCAAATCCACCATGTCTAGAGGATTCAGTGTCAGTGAGGATCATTCCTGAGGTGACACAGGGAGGTGATCAAGTTGCAGAAGAAGATGCTGAAGTTGTTGAAGAGGATCAGGAGCAGGTCATGGGTACTGTTCCAGATCCTACTGCAGTTGGAAGACCACGGAGGAATACTAGGAGACCAGGCTGGCTCACCACCGATATGGTTGTTTCATATGCACTTCCAGTTGTTGAAGAGGCTATTCCATCTACATTCAGAGAAGCTGAGATCAGTTCAGAAGCAGATATGTGGAAGGAGGCCATGAAAGAAGAGATGCAATCTCTTTATAAGAACAACACATGGGAACTTACTAAGTTTCCCAAGGGGAAGAAGGCCATAGGGTGCAAGTGGGTATTTGCTAAGAAGCAAGGATCTCTTCAAGAAGATACAGTGCGCTACAAGGCAAGGTTGGTGGCTAAGGGCTACGCTCAGAGAGAAGGAATCGACTACAACGAGGTGTTCTCCCCAGTAGTTAAACACTCGTCTATTCGGATTCTATTGGCCTTGGTGGCGCAGAATGAGTTGGATCTTGACCAACTTGATGTGAAGACCGCCTTTCTCCACGGCGATCTTGAGGAGGAGATCTATATGACACAGCCCACAGGTTACAAAGCTGCAGGGAAGGAAGAGTTGGTATGCAAGCTGAAGAAATCGCTGTACGGTTTGAAGCAGTCTCCTAGACAGTGGTACAAGCGATTTGACAGCTTCATCAGGAAGAAGAAGTACACAAGAAGCCATTTCGACCCATGTGTGTACTACAACAAACTACCATCAGGTGAATATATCTATCTACTTCTTTATGTAGATGATATGTTGATTGCTTCTAGGTCAAGATCTGCTATTGATTCTCTGAAGAAGATGTTGTCGTCAGAGTTTGAGATGAAGGACCTGGGGGAAGTAAGGAAGGTATTGGGCATGGAGATCACAAGAGACAGAAAAACTGGCAGAATAAGTTTGACTCAGAAGGGCTATCTGGAGAAGGTACTGCAGAGGTTTAATATCGGGAAAAATACTAAGACTGTTAGTACACCAATGGCGCCACACTTCAAATTGTCAGCGAAGATGTCTCCAAAGAGTGTTCAAGAGCGTGAACACATGTCTCATGTTCCATATGCCAATGCGGTGGGTAGCTTGATGTATGCAATGGTGTGTACGAGGCCAGATATTTCACAGGCAGTCTCCATGGTGAGTAGATACATGCATGATCCTGGACAAGGTCATTGGGAAGCTGTGAAATGGATTCTGAGGTACATCAAGGAAACTGTTGATGTAGGCCTAGTGTTCGAGAAGGACGACACCAGAAAGCAAGAGTGCATAGGGTATGTGGATTCAGACTATGCAGGTGATCTTGACAAACGCCGGTCGACGACGGGATATGTCTTCACATTCTCGCAGGCACCGGTGAGTTGGCGCTCCACACTTCAGTCTACCGTCGCTTTGTCGACCACAGAGGCTGAATATATGGCTATGACAGAGGCCATGAAGGAGGCAATTTGGCTTCAGGGGTTGCTCGATGACTTGGGAGTGGAACAGGAGATCTTGAAGATAAACTGTGACAGCATGAGTGCCATTTATTTGGCAAGGAACCAAGTCTACCATGCAAGGACGAAGCACATCGATGTCAGGTATCACTTTGTTCGGGAGATTCTGGAAGAAGGTGACATTGACTTGTTTAAGATTCACACTTCGGAGAATCCGGCCGATATGCTTACAAAGGTGGTGTCGGGAGTAAAGTTTGCACACTGCAAAGACTTGCTTCATATCCTTCAGGTGAATTGAGCTTGCTGAAGCTCATTTGGGTGAACTACGGACGGCTTGATCCCTTGGGCAAGGGGTACGTAGGCAACCGGGTTGGTGCAGCCGCTTCCGAGTCGTCATTCGGCTCAGATTTGGAAATCTTCACCGAGGTGGAGAATTGTTGGAGGAGAGAGTACAGTAGAGGAGGTGAATTCATGCCAGGTGAGGAGGTGAATTCATGCCAGGTGCTGTTGAAGATTGCCGAGGAGTCTACGACGAAAGGCAAAGGAACAGCGGGCAGGAAAAAGCAGCAGCAGCAGAAAAAGACAGAGGTCGGTCGACCGGACCGGTCGACCGACGTGCACAACGTGCACAGGATTTGAGCGGTCGACCGGACCGGTCGACCGCAATACTCTGTCTGCAGAAGACAGAGCTCTCGGGTTGTTTCGGTCGACCGTACCGGTCGACCGGAGAGGCTCTCTGCAGGAACCCAACTCTCGGGTTGTTTCGGTCGACCGGTCCGGTCGACCGTAAGACGGAGTCGGTCGACCGGACCGGTCGACCGACAGTCGGGTCTAGGCTGAAAACTGCTGTTTCGGGAAGTTATGTATTTAAGCCCTAATTGTAATTTCTAGGGTTAAGGGCCTAGAGAAAAATAAGCTGCGGACTCTCTTGTGTTCATAGAGATCCAGAGCTATTGTAATCATCTTCCAAATTGAAACTCTCTCCATAGATTGCCCCGAGGAAGTAGACATTCAGGCCGAACCTCGTTAAATCGCGTGTTTTGTGATTGTGCGTTCTTCTCTTGTGTTTTCTGTGATTTTAGGTGTTCTTTGTGATTGTGGAGATAGTGTGATTCTCTGTTGGTTGTTGACGGTGCGCACAACAGGTGACGAGCAAATTGCTCTGAGGCCTGACTCAGCAGTAAAAGAGCGTGGTTGAATTACTCTCCGTCCTTTGACGAAGAAAACAGAGAACACAAACGAAGTATTTCTTGCTTGGTTTCGGACCGAGGCCCCAGTTTGCATAACTCTTGCGTCGTTTACACGACACTGAAGGTCACTGACAAGCTTCAGTAATTTTCACTTGACCACCATGAATAACAGCAGCATGTAAGTAACAGTCCAGTTCTTAATAACAAAATTTTAGCAAAGGATAAGGTAAGAACTAGTATTTTACAAGGCCTGTGTTTCTCGGGGCTTTACCCAGCACATTCTCTACATTGTCCTGGTGAAGTTGTAAGCTTTTAGCTAAAGCAAAACCACAGTACATGCCATCGACAGCAGCACTCACGATGCCCCCAGCATATCCAGCGCCTTCTCCGATGGGATAGAGTCCTCTGAGCGATGTGCTCTCGTAAGTGTCTGCACGCCGTTGAATCTGAATGGGAGAGCTCGTCCTTGTCTGGGAGCAAGAGCAACAAAGGTCGGTAAGGTGTTGAAACAGACATGCAAAGTTAACACCAAAACGCCACAAGCAAAATCGCAAATTTAATCGCGGGCATATAGTGTTCCAGTGAGATTCTACTCTTTTCAGGCCAAGTCGAAAATTTCATCTGTACTATTTGCATTAAATGACCACTAATTTCAACTTAAAAGAAATTGCAGTCAAGTTTTAAAAAAACAAAAAACAAAAACAAGTAAAATTTGATGCCACAAGTATCATATTGCTACCTAGAATACCCATGATTTTAATTACTATTTATCCAATGGCCATAGTTTCTCTTTAATTCCAATAGAATGATTAACATAATTAAGCTAAAAGACTGTGTATGATCATGTGAAATATATGTAGTAATACATATGTGATACCGTATCCGTAATTTTTTTGACACCAGATTACCAAATGAACTTGTCAAGTATCCTTTTCTAATAAAAACCAGGATACCATCAAATATGGCCCTCCATTGAGAGAAATTTCTCAATTCCTGAATCTGTAAAATAAACTGCTTACAAACTAGGACAACTAATTCAGTGCATCTAGAATAATGCAAGTTTTGAAGTTCATATTCTAATCTGACTTAATTATTGAGGGGAAATGGACAAATTATAGTACTATTTTACCTCAACGCCATGAAGAAGAGCATCCTTGGTTATAAAACCTGGTAGCTGCCATTTTCAAAGCAAAGAAGAATCAACATAAATATCTTAAGGGAAAAAGAAAAGTTCACCGGGCTCACTAAAATAGTATGTGAAGGAAGAAACCTCTTCATCGAACATTGTTATCGACTGTTGTAAAGCTTCAGTTATTCGAGCTGGAAGTAATTCATGGAGGTTAGATGCTTGAACCCCTAACCGGTAGCTTGATGGAGGGAGGGATGTCACTGAATTAAGATTAAAGTTCAAATTTCAGAATCAACATGGAGCCAGAGGACAGTTGCTAGCGTGAATCAAACACATCATCAGTTGCTAGTGTGAATCAAACATATCATTTCTTCAAACTCGTGCAACAACGTGGCATCTTAATGGTGTAACACATCAGGTGACAGGAAATCAACATCCCAGAGTTGTACCTGACAATTTATTGTCGAGAAAATCAGTGACTGTCTGCACGGGGACAACAAAGTTCCCTCCCCCCATTGTAGCTGCCTTTCTTTCCAATTCTCTCTGTCATAAAGACAACAGAGGAAAAGGAGGCTGGGTCAGAAAATGAACAAACAACACAGGGCCAACCGGCTAGTCAAAATGAAAAAAAATTGCAGGCAGATGTACATTTTCCTCTATATCAACCAAGAGCAAGGAACTACAGAGTTAAGACAGCATCCATACCATAAAACTAGCATTGCCATGTTAGAATAAAGATAGCAAAAAGTAATTACAAGCAAGAGAGTCATGCTAAAGAAAGATAACAAACGAAGTATAACAAAATACATCCTATATAGTTTGTGCTTTTATGAATCATTTTTCAACTGGTGGGACCACATAAATATAATTTAATCCTACAATTTCATCTATAAGAACTTAATAGATCTCATTTCTTAAATCTACCCCAGTTTAAGTAATAATGGAAATCTCACAGAAACTGGCAAGCACAAACTCTTGAATGTAATCTTTGAAACCCACAGTAACAAGTACCTGAAATTCAACACCTATAAGAGGCCCGTGACATTGAAAAGAATCACATTCATTGGATGAGACATTAACAACAAGTGCTGCATTTGCCCATCTAGATGCACGGCGAGAGAAAGACATGCCATTAATGCAGAGTTCAGATGGTTCTGTACTAGTTAGAACAACCTGCCAGGATAAATTAAAACAAAACCAGTCAGATTTAATCTTAGAAACAGAAACACATTCTCTTACCAAGGAACCAGAACAAGTCTACCTGTCCACCAGGGCACATGCAGAATGAATAACAGCTCCGATTTAAGTCCTCTGTGCTCGAGCTCATTCCGTTATTCCTTTCATTTACATACTTCACCACTTTGTAATCCGCAACAGGAACTTTTCCATGTCCCTCGCAAACTTCAGCGGCCAGTGCAGAATACTACAAATAGGCAATATATGACCAATTTAGAATGTCTGTATTCACAAGAACCGAATAACCTATAACTTCTCCTAAATATTGACAACTTTGAGCAATGCTGCACAGTTTATAGTTCACATAATGAATCAGATAGCTCAGGCACTTGGGATGTTTTTTAAGTTCAAACTTGATTTCAATTGCAAGCCGCAATCTAAACATCTAAACTGCAGTTATGCCCTGTACTACACTCCATACTCCTTAGGCTACAAACGTTATGCTATTTAGAATTACAATAACCTACTAGTTTATGTAACACCACCTGAAGGCCCCAAAACACTAGTCTTAGAGCCCTGATCAAATAAATATCAGCAACCTCTATTTCTTATGCTAGCCATGAGACCAAGGTGCGGTCACTTTCTGACCACTTTTCTGAAGTACAGGCTGTACAGCCTAGCCTTCTTGATCTAATTATGTCAATAAAATTCAGTAACACTAATGTGAGCATATGAGAGGTTCGCAGTTGGCCAAGGGAACCTTGGGAGATCCTATTGATATGACAAGTTGTCGTAACGTGTTCAATTGCGTTGTTTTGATTTTAATCTGCTTCACTTTTATATTTTGAGAAATAAGCTGGGTTCATTGTGAATTTACATTTATATGAAAAATGCTTAGAAATTATGGTTGGCAAAACTCAATATACCTCTGCAATAAATATGGTACTGTGTGTGTACACACACAGAGAGAGAGAGAAAAATGTATATCAGCCGACAGTTGAGAGGGACTCTCTCAGCCTGCGGTGACGTGGCACAATATGTGCCACATAATTCATCAATCTTAATGGCGCCCCGCCTTTTGAAAATAATTGAAATTACTAAGAGTCCTTACCATTCAAAAAAGACAGTTTTCTTGGGATGATGTATTAATTATATATTCTCTATTATTATTTTTCTCTCCTTTTATATGTCTATCTCTATGTGTCTCCTCACGCTGTCAGATCTAGGATTTGACTCGTAGAGAACGTCGTTCTAAAATAGCAAGCGCGGGATCAGATATTGATTTTTAGCTTGCAGGCCTAGATCTTCATCAGCTATTTTGACAGGTTATTGTTCCTTCATCAGCTATTTTGACAGGTTCCTGTTCCCTCGGGATGTCAGCTTCAATATTTTCCATCGTGATTCTTCTCTTCTTCTTCTTCTTCTTCAAAAGGAAGGCCTATCAGAAATTTTTCATCATCGAAAATGTTGGCCATTCGATTTAAAATCTAAAAGACATGTAAAATACACATAAATATATAACCAATCTGTCAATACCGCGACTAAAGTCGCAGGAAAAAAATTATTTTAAAAGTTGTCATTTTCATCAAGACTGCGACTTTGGTCGCATTCATAATAATAAAAAGTCAGATAAAATTGAGTTCTGTGACCATAGTCGCAGTATGAAATTTCATCTTCAAACCATTTGTTTTATAGGACTGCGACCAGAGTTGCAGTCTAATTAAAATTTATTACTAAAAAGACTGCGACCTTTGGTCGCAAAAATAAAAAATAAGTTATAAAATGCTGCGACCAAGGTCACAGTGTTATCAAACAAAACTTTTCAAAAAGACTGTTGTTACATAAGACTGCGACTGAAGTCGAAGTCTTCTAATCATCTTAATTACTTAACTTATGAGACCTTGTTCACTGCTTCAATTGATTACGTCTCTTGTTTCATAAGAATGCGATCACGGTCGTAGTATCCTATTTAGATTACTTAATAAAAAATAGTATGACCAAGGTCGCAGTGTTAACAAAACATTCACAAAGAAACTGTTGTTACATAAGACTGCGACCGAAGTCGCAATCTTCTAATCATCTTAATTAATTAACTTACAAGATCTTCGTCACTGCTTCAATTAATTGTGACTCTTATTTCAGAAGACTACGACCACAGTCGCAGTATTCTATTTAGCTTACCATGGTCGAAAAAATACTGCGACCCTAATCGAAAAAAATATAAAAAGGCTGCAACATTCTAACCAAGGTCACAATGTAAAGCAAAAATAAATCTAAAAAGTGAAAATGATGTTAAAAATTTAAATTCAAAATTTTTCTTTTCAGAAACTATGACTTCGATTGTAGTTTCAGAAAATAAAATAAATTAAAATAAACTGTTTCAAGTCGCAGTAATAGATTTTTATTGTGATTAAAACATCTTTCAAAAAAATTTAGTAATCAAGATCTGTATTTTTTTGTTTGAAAAAACTGAAATTTTCATATCTGTAATTTTTTTTTATGGAGGAACAGTTGGAGCCAAGTTAAAAAGTGAAACTGAGGGTATTTTAGACATTGGACAGCGGTAAAGTGGTTGAGGGTCTTTTCGAGCAGGATATTTTATCTTTTTACCGCCTAAATTTTTGACTTCTCTGCGGCTAATATGAAGAACGTCACGCCGGCTGAGAAACTCTCTCAACTGGCGGCTGAGGTACAGATACCCATATATATATATATATATATATATATATATATATATATATATATATATATATATATATATATCCATGCATACAAACAGTTTTTTAAAAATACTAACATATGCAAGTACTTAAATGTTTTGTCACTGTAGTACTATCAACAGTCTAAACGTAATTCAAAACATTTTACTTGAGTCCCATAGAATCCAGGTGTATAAACTAATTATTTTTCTTTTCTTTTCTTTTCTTTTTTATTGAAGTGAAAGAAATTCAGTTGCCTCAATTACTTGCTTTTCTTTTCTTTGCCGCAACCAGGTGTCTGAAATTCATTTTTACTGAATTACTCAGGAGTCAACTTATATTTAAGCTACTAGGCATCAAGTAAACTTGCATCAAATTTCTTATCTGATGAAGGACTAAATTAAAGACCCTATAAAGCATCCCAAGTCAAGTGATAAAGAAGCAAGTATTAAGAATAACCAATATCAATCTTCATTATCAAGAGGCTTTGAAAGAGGCCTGTCCGAAATCAAATCAGTGTACAATTTACCTGAATGCTGTTTATTAGCTCTTGGGGATGCTCGATTCGTAATCCAACCTGTTCGGACACATTATGTTTTATTAGCTTATATCAGCCAGAGAAAAGGGGAAATCTCAGTTATAAACTGCAAAGCATGAACAGTAATCACCATTCACATCATAAGAATAAAAAATACCCACTGTAATAGCAATCTAATATGCTGTTTCAGAAAGCTATATTGCACTTGAAAGAACAAGAAAATAGTTTATAGAAAAGAATATATCAGTTAAATAACAATCATAAAACTTCTTATGACAACAATATAACATTTAACATTTAAAGGACATATTTATGTTACATCTAAACAATCAACATTATCCTCTACTTAAAGAAGTTCTGAATGTAATGACAAACTTTACAGATATAAAGCATATACCCGTGGTTTAAAATACCAGTATCGACATCGGTATCACCAATGGTTTTCATGCCTGGAACCTCAAAAACCCATACAATATTGCTAATATACACCGGAATTTACAGATATTTGAACCAGGCATATCATTTTTAATCAAACAATACATTGTTATTATGCTTGTAGATTAAATTCAGAGTCTCATCAACTAGAAGTCTCAGGTATATCACAGGGAATTAAAACATGCATAAGAATTCTTCCTTGGACGAACATTTACAAACAATACCCCTTCAGCCAATCCTGTTACTAACGACAGTAGCACCATAATAGAATTAGTCAAATAAGATGGCAACTTACAGCAAAGTCTTTGGGGATCACATCCACATTATGCTGTAGAAGCATCTGATATACATCTCGGGCTGAGTGACCAACAGCTAGAACAACTGCATCAAAAAATATGTTCTGGTTGTGGGAACCAGGCTCATCTCTTGCACTGGAAACTTTAATTCCCCGAACTTGTCCATTTTCTACAATAAGATCATCTAATCTTGTCCCAAAGTTTATATTAACCTACATAAATAAAAAAATAAAATAATTAGGCAAATCACTACATTTTAAGCTGAAGTTAGTCAAAGGTCCAACACACTTGAATTTGAAGGTCCAAAAGTTATTCTAAGTAGTACAGTCAAGCAAAGTACACAATGTCACTCACACCCAACTCCCATAGATGATGACGGAAATTACGCAATAATGGAACTAATCTATCTGTTCCCAAGTGAGGCTTTCCATCAACCAAGATATGTGGTGGAGCTCCAAATCGAACCAAAGTCTTCATAACCTGGGAAGATAAACAACTTCTTTCACTAACTTGAAACAAATCAATGGCAAACTGTAAGTAAAGGTGCAACAAAGTTGAAGACAGACACTTTTTTCTATTTTCTTAATGCATTTGCCTCCTTGGCGACTCATCATCCTCAATAGACACGAACATGACCATATGGCATGTGACTCACACTTGATAGACTAGATATAAACTAATGAAAATAACAAGAAAACATAGTAATCATATTTTCAGTGACGACATTTCTTCTTCTTCTTCTTTTTTCTTTTTTGTATTATTATTTTATTATTTTTTTAGCAGAAGCCATAGCCCAGTCTTGAACCTCAGACCTACCATAACCCAGCCCCATCCTGTGCCAATGAGCCTCAATGGCAATACCAGCATGTTTAAGAAAATGCATAGTGGTTTTTTAATCTAACTATTAGGCTACTAGCAAAGATCAAAGGTCTAAAAAGAATTGCATACTCTGACTCCTCATAATCTATAAAGAATCCTGATATCACTCACTGGAAGCTCCGGTAGCTTTGGCAAGAATTCAAGGTTTTGCTTCACGATAGTCTCTTCTCTATCCATCATATTCATATCTATAGCAAGGTCAATTATGTTGCTGACAGATGTGATAACTATGCTGCTACCCATAAGCTAACTTACATGGTTTCAGCTGATATAAAATATTTCCCTATACTAGGTTACGAAGTCTTTGAGAGAGATCCATGGGGAAATGCTTTTGCTAGGGGCAAAAGATGTCAGCATCCTGCTACTTGTAATTCATTGCTTTATTTTTTGTTGCATTCTGTTTTTTGGATAGTACTTCTTTAACTAAAAATAAAAAGGTTAGTACTCGATAGAGTATTATAATTGCTGTTAGAGAAGTGAACATGGGTATCATTTCTAGCAGAAATCCATTCACATGAATTCAATCTGGTGTTGATTTTGTTGTTTGCTGCAAATTTGTTCTTCGGGTTTCATTGTTAATACAGGGATTAAACTACAGCTTAGACTACATCAGCTCAAGTTCATAATCGAATTAGGTTTGACCACAATCTATATGAAATTACATGTGTGTTCATACCGCATGGTTGGTTTCAGCCCATCAAGGCCAATCTACAAAATTACGTGTGTAGATTCAAGGCTGATTCAAATAGAATTGCATGGTTCAACAAATAAACGTACACATCTCTTATTCATTATGATTAGTCAAAGCTTAAGATGTATTCTGCCAGCTAATCTGTTTGCAAGGGTTTAAATAAATCTCCATCACTTGAGCTTCCACCAAGGAATGATTTTAAATTCCTTAAAATGGTCTACACATTCCAATATTATCTTCTCTAGTAAGTTATAAATTTTCCAACCATAATATATTTTGATTCAATTCTTACTTCGAAAATCTTTCGGAATGTGATGGCCAAATAAGTTAGTAGCATAAGAATTTTTTGGGTGTCACATTTGTATGACTATAAAAGTCAATGCCCCTTTGTTCTATTTAGTTTGCAGAGAACTTGAAGATTTATTGATCACTGTTTTTATCATTTTGAGTTCAATTCATTTGCTGCCACTTAGTACTATGCATTTAGCTATTACCATTGGGTCTCACATTTCCATTGGCCATCACCTAACTAATGAAACTGAAAAACAGATGCGAGCAATTCCACTGCATAAACAACTAAAATTTATTATCAACGAAAATGAGATCTACACTGCTGCTGACCATCCAACAATCAGCAGGAGATAGTGATTAGAATGCAGAAAAGAAGCCGCCCGGCTAATTGAGCTGACCACTTAGAAATTGGCCTGCCCAGGCTCAGTCAAACTCTTTTCTCATTCTAAGTAATATTAACTGCATACCTTTTAATAAAGCACAGATATTATAGAGAAATTATTATAAGAAAGCTTTAAAGATAGGTTACACAAACAATAACCACATAAAAATAAAACTACTAATTTTGACAATAATATATGAGTTATGCACCATTCTAGAAAAAAGAAAGAAAAAAGAAAGAACGAAAGAAATAGAGAAAGAAATATGAAAACAAAAAGAAAAGAATTAAAATTATCATACTATCCATGCGGCTCTTAATCAGAAAAAATGGTTGTAGTCCATTTGTAGCCCATTGGCAGTGGATGTAACAATGGTTCACTCATGGCGGCAGATGAAAATTGACTTGTTCAATGACAATGAGATTTACTTGCTTGTTGCTCTTAAATAAATACCATAATGGTCATGTTAGAGCTAGAACAATTAAGAATTAAGATGTTTGGATTTTAATACTAAAAGTTGTATTACAGTATAGACATCCCAATAAATGATGCGACAATTTGTTTGGTAATTTCATCCATATTATAGTTATTTATGCCCTCCTTATAGTATTATGGAGTACAATTAATGAAATAATTGGGAACAAATCAGAGAGGCCAACACCCTCCAGGTGTCTATGGCAGGACCACGTAAGTCCCCAGCAAGTGGCCTAGTGGTCCTGCTTGGGTTGTTGAGCACCGCTACCCACAGCAGTTCACGAGTTCGAGCCCTCGCGACGCGACATTTGGGGCTGCCTTCACCCCCCCCCCCCCACCCCAAAAAAAAAAAAAGAAAGAAAGAAAAGAAAAAGAAAAAAAAAAGTGCCTTAGTAGCCGCCTTTTAGAACCCTTCCAGGAGCTACTAAATGGTACATTGGTTCCCACTTGAACGGCCTGATATGACCTCGAGATGCTGAGCATGGTTAAGATGTGGCCATGGTGTCAATGAAACAGTGAAATGATTGCAGTGTACAGGAAATGACAACAGCGAATAATCAGTATATATTTGAAATATGAATCTTGTCCTTAAAATTCTAGATATAAGGGACTGGCAATAATAATGATTTTCAGATATGCATTCATGTTTTACTGTGGTTCATACAGGCAATACCGAAACACAATTACTTCATCACATTTTAGTATATGTATTTATTGTTTCATGGCGCACATCTTATGAGAGTACATAATCTCACATTAAAAAAAATAAAAAAAATAAAGTTAACCATTATTAACATCAAATCCCAAAGTCAGAAGACATGTCTGACTATATTTAATGATCAGAAAAAGCATACTATTTTGGCATCATCCTTATGCATAACGCTTCAATAAAGATTTGACAGAAGTATGTAGACATCAAAAAAATTGGCACTAAGGGACAAAGCGTTCGCATTTATGGGAAATAAAGAAGAAATGGTGCAAGAAGAAAGATATATCCAGACCCTATTAGGAAACAAGAGATTCTACTGCTTAAATACTATGGGGCATAGCATGAAAGAGAACTCTTGAATGCAGATCATTTGAAGAGGATTCCTGAGAAAGCTTTGATTAGGTCAATATTTTGCTGGAGTCAAGAAGCCTATTTTGGGAAATGCAAAATATTCGGAGTTTTCAATTATTCTTTCTTTAAACAGAGGTCTCAAAAAGTGAGAGACCTAATTGTACTCAGAAAATTGATAAAAGAGTAGATAATGCAACCATCTCCTATGGCACCATCTCTTGTTTCTTTAACGCATTGTAGAAATTAATGAATTATTCCTCTTTTGGAACCACAAGAAGGATATGTTACTTGCTGATGTAACAAAGGTGGCCCTTATAAAGTCCAAACATAGAAAAGGATTCACATAGCAGACCTCAAATATGTTCGATAAAGGTTGTATTGTTCTATTCGTCTTTATAAACGTTGGTGTTATGTTTGTTAGTATTTTGAGGGTATTTCAAAATTAAGCAAAGTTCCTTTAGTCCCACATTGGATAGGAAAAGAACTCTTGAGTGTTCATATATGGAGTATCTTTTATGATGGGTTGTGTGGGCTAAAAATAAGGGGGTGCTCGCGTGCGCACAAGCCCATTGAGGCCCAGTGAAGGAAATTGAGTTACCGGATCCGAAAAACCTTAATGTGCATATGCACCTGCATCGCATGCGCAGGGGGGTGCAAATCCGAATTTCAGAGCCTCGCGGGTGTGACCCGAATAGACTAAGTTTTGCCAATTTTATTTTTAGATTTAAATTAAAATAAAATCTTTCCAAATTCTGTCACAATATTTGGGTCAGAGATAGCTGTTGAGATTCGTCCTGTCATGTCAGAGTTAGCCATTGAGAGCTCTCTGTTCGAGTTCTGCAGTGTCACTTTTCAAGACAATATTGCTCCTTTGCACAAGGAAAGATTTCTTCCTCTGTCCAAAGATTGGTTCCCTGTCCAAGAATTATTTTCTCTGCCGAAGGGTTTTCTAATGATGACAAACTCTCTTTATAAAGAACTTATTCCCTGCCCTCAAGAACACAACTCAACCATCTTCTTCCTCCTCTGAAATCCTCTTAAACTCTTCAATTCTTCCTTGCATCTCTGGAGGAAACAAAACCGAGCTGTTCGAGGGCCTGTGCATTGTGAGTGCACGCTTGTAGGACCAGCGATTGTTGAATCCTGGAGGGTAGGCAGCTATCAACATGCTGCACCGAGATACTCTCTCAGAGGAGCGCGAACTACTCTTAAGGACAGTGCTCTGCACGCCTCGATCAAAATAGAGAAGTTCTTTCCTTCTTGAAAGTTTAATTTAAATAGCTTAGCAGTAATTTGTATATTATTTTCCAACAATCTTAAGAGTAAATATGGGTACTGCTATGGTTGCTGCTACTAATGTTAAGTCTCTGCCTGACATCTCTAGAACTGAATCTTTTAATGGAACCCACTATAAAAGATGACAAGAAAAAGTTATGTCTACACTTGATGTAACTGGTTATGCCTTTGCTATAATTGATCCTGAACCAAAGAAAGAAAAAGAATTGCAAAACTGAGAAAAATCTAACAAAATTTGTAGATACATCATTTTCAGCACACTTAGTAATGCACTGTTTGATGTTTACTATCCTTATAAAACTGCAACTGAAATTTGAGAAAGTCTTAATAAGAAATACATTCTTAAAGATGTTGGAACTCAAAATTTGCTATTGAAAATTTTCTGAATTTTGTCATGTCTAATGAAAAAGATATTTCTTCTCAAATTCATGAATACTATGTTTTAATTGATGATCTTAAAAACAAAATATCACCCTACCCAAAGCCTTTGTTGTTGGAGCCCTAATTGAAAATTTACCCAACTCATGAAAAGATTACAAGAAAGAACTGAAGCATAAAAGAAAACAAATAAACCTTAAAGATGTAATAATTCATATTAGAATTGAAGAGAAAAATAAAGAGAGAGAAAACAGAAAGGGCCAAGAAGCTTACTTCCAAGGCAAATCTAATTGAAAGAAAGCAAGCCTTCTAAACCAAAGAAACATTTTCATAAGCCAAACTTCAAATCAAATCAGAACCCTAGGATGAAAAGAAACCCCTAACTCTACTTTCAAGAAGAAAGAAAACTGTTTTGTGTGTGGCAAACCCGGACACTACTAAGCATAGTGTAGGTTCCGAAAAACTGGAGAAGCTCCATCCAAACCACAAGCTAGCCTGGTTGAGAGTGAAATTATTGTTTTTGTAATCTCTGAAGTTAACATGGTTGCACATAATAAGAACTGGGTGATTGATTCCGGGATAACCAGACATATATATGCCGACAGAGGAGCTTTCTCTTCTTACTCCTCTGTTCATGATGGTGAACAAGTGTTCATGGGCGATTCGAGGCCCTCACCCGTTGTGGGTAAGGGAAAGGTGCTTTTCAAGCTCACTTCAGAGAAGATCCTTTCTCTTACAAATGTGTTTCATGTTTTTGAGATTCGTTGGAACCTCATTTTTGTTTCCCTTCTTGCAAAAACTGGAGTTAAAGTTTGCTTGAATCTGATAAAATTGTAATGACTAGGAATGGACAATTTGTTGGTAAAGAGTGTAGTCAGGGTTTATTTATGTTGAATGTACTTGAAATCATGAATGAAAATGCATCTACTTCTTCTGCATACATGATTGCTCTCGTGATCTTTGGCATGGTAAGTTAGAACATATTGGTTTTTCTTACATTAAGAAATGAAAGATATAGGTCTCTTGTATAATGTAATTATATCTGATCATGACAAATGTAAAATATGTGTTGAATCTAAATCCACTAAGAAATCATGCAAAAGTATAAAAAGAGAATCTGAATTGCTTGAGCTTATTCATAGTGACCTTGGTGACTTAAAAAATAACTTAACTAGAGATGGGAAGAGATTCTATATCACATTTATTGATGATTGTTCTACATATGCAGTAGTTTATCTATTAAGATCTAAAGATGAAGCCTTTGAAATGTTTCTGAAATATAAATCAGAAGTTAAAAATCAACTAAATAAGAAAATCAAGAGATTGAGATCAGTAGAGGTGGTGAATATGAACTTAAACAATTTAATGAATTTTGTGAACATGGCATAATTCATGAGACTACCCCTCCATATTCACCTGAATCTAATGGTGTTGCTGAAAGAAAAAATAAAAGACTCAAAAATATGATGAATGTTATGCTTATAAGTTCTGGTGTACTTCTGAACCTTAGGGGGAGGCTATACTCTCTGCTTGTCATATTCAAAATAGAATACCCTATAAGAAAACTGGCATAACCCCATATGAAATCTGAAAAGGACATACACTAAACTTAAACCATTTAAAAGTGTGGGAGTGCCTAACTAAAGTTCTACATGAACCCAAAAGAAAGAAACTAGGACCCAAAACCTTTGACTGCATGTTTATAGGTTATGCACATCATAGTGCTTCATATAAGTTTCTTGTGACTAAGTGATAATAATTTTATGGAGGTTAACACTATTGTTGAAACTAAAAATGCAGAATTCTTTGAGCATGTTTTTTCATTGAAAACTCATGTTGATAAACCTTCTCATGCTTCATCATCTAGTCATGCACAAGAATCTGATGATAATGAAGAGAATCAACTAAAGAAAAGTAAAAGAGTTAAAAAAAATGACTTTGGTAAAGATTTCTTCACATTTCTTGTTGGTGATGACCCTCTCACTTATAAAGAGGTTATCTTCTCTCCGGATGCTCCATTCTGAAAAGAGGCTATTAATAATGAATTAGAATCCATATTATCGAATCACACTTGAGAACTAGTTGATTTGCCACCAGGTGCAAAACTAATTGGTTGCAAATGGATATTTAAAAGAAAACTGCAACCTGGTGGGTCTTTAGATAAATTTAAAGTTAGATTGGATGCTAAATGATACACTAAAAAGAAAGACTTTAATTATTTTGATACATTTGCTCCTGTGACTGGAATTGCATCTATTAGAGTGTTGTTTGCTTTATCATCCATTCATAAGCTTGTGATACATCAAATGGATGTTAAAACTGCATTCTTGAATGGAGAACTGGAAGAAAAATACCAACCTGAAGGTTGTCTGATAACAGGAAATAAACACAAAGTCTGCAAACTTGTAAAATCTTTATATGGTTTAAAACAAGCACCCAAACAATGGCTTGATAAATTTGATAGTGTTCTTGATTCTATGGTTATCAGATTAACGAGGCTGATAAATGTATCTATACTAAATTTGAGGATAATGTTGGTGTTATCATATGTTTATATGTTGATGATATGCTTATATTTGGTACAAACTTAGAAATCGTAAATGATACCAAATCCTTTTTGTCCGCTAATTTTGACATGAAAGATATGAGTGAAGTTGATGTGATCTTAGAAATTAAAATAACCAGAGATTCTGATCGTATCATGTTTTCACAAGGACACTATATAGAAAGAATGTTGAAAAGATTTAGTTATTTTAACTGCACTCCTATTTTCACACCTTATGATGGCAGCATTCACTTAAGAAAGAATAAAGAACAAAGTGTGTCACAATCTGAGTATGCACAAATCATTGATAGTTTAATGTACTTGATGAATTATACACGACCTGACATTGCTTATGTCGTGGGACGACTTAGTCGTTACACTCACTATCCTAATAAAGACCATTGGACAGCATTATATTGAGTGCTGCTAAAGTATCTAAAATGAACTATTAATTATAATTTGACATATTGTGGCTTTTCTTCTGTTTTAGAGGGATACTCAGATGCTAACTAAATCTCCGATTCTGATGAGTTAAAGTCCACAAGTGGATATGTGATCACACTTGGTGGGGGTGTGGTGTATTGAAAATCATCCAAGCAAACCATCACAGCTCGCTTCACTATGGAGTCTGAGTTTGTTGCCTTAAAGAAGGTAGGTACTGAAGCTGAGTGGCTTAGGAATCTTTTGATTGATATACCAATTTGGAAGAGACCAGCTCCGTCTGTGTTTATTCATTGTAATAACCAAGCTACTATTGCTAGAGCTAAGAATAAAATATACAATAGAAAGAGTAGGCATATACGCCTAAGACACAAAATTGTAAAGCAGCTGTTGGATGATGGGATCATAACTCTTGACTATGTGAGGTCAGAGCTTAATATAAGTGATCCATTTACCAAACAACTAGGGAGAAAACTAGTGGAGAATACATCGAGGGGAATGGGACTCATGTCTATAACAAAGAGTCAAAAATGATAGTAACCCAACTTATGTGATTGATGAACTCATGAAGTAGGTTCATATGGGTAATAACAAATCATTTATTAACTTGGTGATGCACTATCATTATTTTATTATTGAGAAGTCTCTTCCTATGATATAGATAGTGCAAATTGCAATGTGTAAAGGATGAGCATTAGCTCTTAATGGATTACCATAGCCTTTATTGGGTGGTGTTTAATTGCAATGCACACTTGATGGATCCGCTTATATAATTGTGGAAGTGGGGCCGCTTCCAATGAGAATATAGACATATTCTCTAGAGCGCTCATGAATATCCAGGTAGGGCGCATGGCCGATTCGCGCCAACCCGTTTTGAACAGCTCAGTTCTAAGAATGATATGCGGGTAGTAGGTCAATGATCCATAATTAGAAAGATTAGTTCATAGAAACTTTATATTTCACCAACTTCCTTTGGGACACACCTACATATCCTAAGTAGTGGTTCATAGACCAAAAGTTACCACTATTGAAGCATTAAGTTCTCATGTTTCCTCCTCTTCTCTCTCATTCCTATCATCCTTCTTTTTAATTTTGAAATAGTGGGGAATTGCTAGTATTTTGAGGGTATTTCAAAATTAAGCAAAGTTCCTTTAGTCCCACATTGGATAGGAAAAGAACTCTTTAGTGTTCATATATGGAGTCTCTTACATGATGGGTTGTGTGGGCTAGAAACTAGGGTGCTCGCGCGCGCACAAGCCTATTAAGGCCCAGTGAAGGAAATTGAGTTATCAGGCCCGAAAAACCTTAATGCGCATGTGCGACCGCATCGCACGCGCAAGGGGTGCAAATCCGGGTTTCAGAGCCTAGCGGGTGTGAGCCGAATAGGCTAAGTTTTGCCAATTTTATTTTTAAATTTAAAATTAAAATAAAATCTTTTCAAATTCTGTCACAATATTTAGGTCAGAGATAACTGTTGAGATTCGTATATTTTCATGTCCTGTCATGTATGAGTTAGCCGTTGAGAGCTCTCTGCCTAAGTTCTGCAGTATCACTTTTCAAGGCAATATTGCTCCTCTGCACAAGAAAAGATTTCTTCCTCTGTCCAAATATTAATTTTCTGTCCAAGGATTGTTTTCTCTGCCCAAGAGTTCTCTAATGATGACAAACTCTCTTTATAAAGAACCTATTCCCTGCCCTCAAGAACACAACTCAACCATCTTCTTCCTCCTCTGAAATCCTCTTAAACTCTTCAGTTCTTCCCTGCATCTCTAAAGGAAACAAAACCGAGCTGTTCGAAGGCCTGTGCATTGCGAGTGCACACTTGCAGGGCCAGCGATCGTTAAATCTTGGAGGGTAGACCGTCATCAACCTGCTGCACCGAGATACTCTCTCAGAGGGGCGCGATTTACTCTTAAAGACAGTGCTCCGCACGCCTCGATCAAAATAGAGAAGTTTTTTTCTTCTTGAAAGTTTAATTTAAATAGCTTAGCAGTAATTCGTACATTATTTTCCAACAATATTGATAGTGAAGACACCCCCACAAACCCTATTTGTTAAACCATAGGATTCCTAGTGGTGAAGATTGTCAAATATTTTCCTTTCATTTAACTTGCAATTCCTTCATCTCAGGTCTCAGTCCATTCCATATGATCTTTTAACACACCCTCACAGGTAGCCAATATGTTAGCATTCATTCTTCAGTGTTCTCTTCTAGTTATAAAACATTATGTTCTTTTAACAAACTGAAACTCACACATTACTGTTTTCAGCCAAAATATAAAGTAACATAACAGTAATATAAAACTAGCATGTCATTACCAATATAATAAAAGAACATACATACTACAAATTAGTTGCTTAGCATTTCAATAATAGTAAATCAGAAATAAACCTTGAAAATAATAAGGAAAAAAAATCAAATCAAAGTTATAGGATTCTGAGTCTCACAGCCTGAACACTATCACTGTTCCTTCCAATTCTAGTCACCAGTTTTCCATCACTCCATGTACCTGCACCACCCTGCCATTGGATAAGTATTTCATAAATATGATTAAATTACAACACTGCCGTAACATTGCCAATTAAGTATTTCACAAATATGACTCAGTTACAGGACTTCAGAGCCACTATCAAGATTTTGTGAGTAAAAACTATTTGACAATTAACTGCAGAAGGAATTAATTTCAACTTCCAGGTTCCTCCAATCCATTCCAAACAATCCATGTGTTGCCTAAGTAAACTTGGACATTAACTTTAATACAGAAAAGATTCAAACACCAGAATGAAAAGGTCGAGAGTACTAGAATATTTCCAAGAAATGGAAAAGCCAACATAATTCTTAAAAACATAAAATCAATCTAATTTGTAATTTGTTCCTAAATCATCACTTATCAATAAAAACAATAGCAGAAACAGCACCAGCAAAATAATATCGACAAAGATGACTACAACAACAAAAACAAAGACTTAAGCATCAAGATGAGGTAGGTTATGGAGCATAACCTCGACCCAGAAAAGGATCGAACAAGATTTTACTATCTGCAATAAAGCAGGAATCACCCTCTTCTCAAGGCTTTTTCCAACATTCCCAGCTGAGTCCAATAGGTAGTTAGGGAAAACCTTAACAAACAACCATAAACAAAATTTTTCTGCTGAGGTGTTAGTATTAATACATAGTTACAAAGAAGATTGTGTAAAAAGTCGTGCACAATGACATTTAGTTACCAAGAGAATTATAGCCATGACAACCAGGATGTGAGGTAGGCAACACTCATGAATACCAACAAGAACAGATCAGAAACAAATATCGATATGAGTCTTGTTTTATTCAGAAGAGTTTGGAAAAGCAAAATAAATAAAGAAAAATAATTCAATGTTAAGATAACAGACATCACTGACTCCAAAGACTCGGCTATGTTATACATGATGCATAGTAATGTTTTACATTAAATTTGGTGTTCATGCTTAGCAGGTTTTATATATATATATATATATATATATATATTGAGTTGATTCCCTAAGAACAGTTATCACGGATTACTGTGAGAACTTTCATGGGCCGTCGGATCTGATAGAGATTTGGTTTTATTTGATTTGATAATCTGACGGCCCACATGAAAGTTCTCACAGAAATCCGTGAGAACCGTTCTTAGGGGATCAGCTCCATGTGTGTGTGTGTAAAGAGATATATATATATATATATATATATATATATATATATATATATATATATATATATATAGAGAGAGAGAGAGAGAGATAGACTTGTATCCTTTCAAAAGGATTTGATCCCGGATCTTTCCCACTCAAATTCAACCCTCCAACATTCGAATACAAGATCCACTCCGTTGAAGTTGATCTATACTATTTCAAGTATCTATAAACCAAAAATCAAGTATTTTAAATACTTTTTGCCCATCCATCAAGTAGGGGAAAAACGGACGGCCTAAATAGTGAGTTGGTTAGTTTAACGGTGTAGAACATTTGAAATCTAATAAAAATTAGTTTATAGGGGTTTTTAAATGTTTAGATCATAATGAAATGGCCGGATCGAGAATTTGTATGTCTAAAGACATAGATCTAACCAACTCACTACTTTCGGCCGTCCATTTTGCGTCGCTTGATGGATGGGCAAAAAGTATTTAAAACACTTGATTTTTGGTTTATAGATACTTGAAATAGTATAGATCAACTTCAACGGAGTGGATCTTGTATTCGAATGTTGGAGGGTTGATTTTGAGTGGGAAGGATCCGGGATCAAATCCTTTTGAAAGGATACAAGTCTATCTCTCTCTCTCTCTCTCTCTCTCTCTCTCTATATATATATATATATATATATATATATATATATATATATATATAAACTTGTGTCATTCCGAAAAGATTCGTGGTCAAATCCTTCCCACTCAAATGAAACCCTATGACATTCGAATGCAAGATCCATTCCGTTGAAGTTGATCTACATTATTTCAAGTAACTAAAAATCAAAATTCATGTATTTTGAATATTTTTTGCCCATCCATCAAGTAGGCGCAAAATGGACGATTGAAAATAGCATATTGCTTAAATTTACATCTTTAGACATACAAATTCTCGATCCGACCATCTCATCATGATCTAAGCACTTAAAAACCCCCACACCATTTTTTGTTAGATTTCAAATATCCTACATCGTTAAACTAACCAACTCACTATTTCGGTCGTCCATTTTGCGCATACTTGATGGATGGGCAAAAAGTATTCAAAATATATAATTTTTTTTATTTTTAGTTACTTAAAATAATGTAGATCAACTTCAACGGAGTGAATCTTGCATTTGGATGTCGTAGATTTTATTTGAGTGGGAAGGATTCGGCCTCGAATCCTTCCAGAATAAAACAAGTCTATCTCATGTGTGTGTGTGTCTGCGAGTGACCGAACGGAAAGCCGCTTGGTTTGCTCCCAAGTGGGCGCTGGTTCAAATCCCGCTCTCAATGACATATTGGGGATTAGTCTGGAGGGCTTATTGACCACCGAGTTTTCTTAGGATGAGGGTGGGACGCCTCTGAAATACTCCGAAATTTACCTTTCATATATATATATATATATATATATATATATATATACTTGTGTCATTCTAGAAGGATTCGAGGCCGAATCCTTCCTACTCAAATACAACCCTCCGACATTCGAATACAAGATCCACTCCGATGAAGTTGATCTATATTATTTCAAGTATCTATAACAAAAATCAAGTGTTTTGAGTAATTTTTTCCCATGCAACAAGTAGGGAAAAAACGGACGGCCTAAACAGCGAATTGGTTAGTTTAACAGTGTAGAACATTTGAAACCTAACAAAAATTGGTTTGTAGGGATTTTTAAATGTTTAGATCATAATCAAATGGCCAGATCAAGAATTTGTATGTCTAAAGAGACATAGATCTAACCAACTCACTATTTTCGGCCATCCATTTTGCAACGCTTGATGGATGGGGAAAAAGTATTCAAAACACTTGATTTTTAGTTTACAGAAACTTGAAATAATATAGATCAACTTAAACGGATTGGATCTGGTATTCGAATGTCGGAGGGCTGTATTTGAGTGGGAAGAATTCGAGCTCAAATCTCTTTGGAAGGACACAAGTCTCTCTCTCTCTCTCTCTCTCTCTCTCTCTCTATATATATATATATATATATATATATATATATATATATATATATATATATATAGAGAGAGAGAGATAGACTTGTATCCTTTCAAAAGGATTTGATCCCGGATCCTTCCCACTCAAAATCAACCCTCCAACATGCGAATACAAGATCCACTCCGTTGAAGTTGATCTATACTATTTCAAGTATCTATAAACCAAAAATCAAGTGTTTTAAATACTTTTTGCCCATCCATCAAGCGACGCAAAATGGACGGCCGAAAGTAGTGAGTTGGTTAGATCTATGTCTTTAGACATACAAATTCTCGATCCGGCCATTTCATTATGATCTAACATTTAAAAACCCCTATAAACTAATTTTTGTTAGATTTCAAATGTTCTACACCGTTAAACTAACCAACTTACTATTTAGGCCGTCCGTTTTTCCCCTACTTGATGGATGGGCAAAAAGTATTTAAAATACTTGATTTTTGGTTTATAGATACTTGAAATAGTATAGATCAACTTCAACGGAGTGGATCTTGTATTCGAATGTTGGAGGGTTGAATTTGAGTGGGAAGGATCCGGGATCAAATCCTTTTGAAAGGATACAAGTCTATCTCTCTCTCTCTCTCTCTCTCTCTCTCTCTCTCTCTATATATATATATATATATATATATATATATATATATATATATATATATATATATATATATATATAGTGCAGTTACAATACACATATGTGTAACTATGTTAAATTACATACACTTCTTTCCGCCACACAAAAATTTTACTTGGTGAGATACAAACAAAAATTAATGCAAGTAGTCCCCACAAGGTGTTAAAAAAAAGTCTTTTGTGTGGTGGAAAGAAGTGTGTGTCACTTAACTTAGTTACGCCTATGTGTATTGTAACTCTACCCATACACCCCCCCCCAATATGTGTGTGTGTGTGTATGCATGCTAGTTTAATAAAACAAATGGATTCGGATCCTTGTATATTTAAAACAAATAAATGACAAATCAGGTGAACTAGTGTTGTAAATTCATGTTCAGGAAAGAAACACAAGAATATGGATACAACATAGATAGATATTTCAACTCAAAACAAATAATTGAGTGACTAAGTTCTGTGTCTAGGAACTAGTGAATAGAAACATATGGCAATATTCAGGATAAACTTTAATGCATCCATATTAAGTTGGTCCTTCTAGTTCTGACGGTTTGGATAACGAGAAAACGGGAAACTCGAACAGATATATAATAAGCCCAAGTCCATGGATAATATGTCAGCATAATACATATGGAAATGGAACAAACCTCCCCGAAGCAAAAATTGCTTTCTGATTGCAGAATTCGTCTAACTACTAAAGCACCGATGTCCCGTCCTCTCTGCTCAACAGCTTGACCCCTTTCTATCAGCGTAACATCTGCTCCAAGTTCCCCAAGTACAAGGGCAGCAAATAAGCCTGAGGGTCCACTACCGACAATTGCAACCTTTGGCTTCTTGGAAGATAGCTTGAATGACTCAGTCTTGTGTCTGTTATGTTTTCCCTCCTCTGGTTTTATAACTTCTTGGATATTTTTACAATCACGTAACATGTTGATCAAATCAGCAGAGGCCTTTTCATCAGACATATATTCCACAAGCCCAAGTTTAGGTTCTAGTCTATCAATGAAATCCCACGTGCGAGGCTCCAGGTTCAGAAGTTTCTTAACATCCATGTCCACAGTATACACAAATTTAGGTTCCTTCAGTATCTACAGACAATATAAAGAAAGCAGGTAAAGAATTGCATAGAAAGAACCAAACTGAAATACCATGTAAAAAGAAATATTCTATCATATCCTTCATTGCAAAAGAAGAGCAGTGTGAACATAGAGTATTATGTTAAATGGTCAAGAAGCAAAATAATCATTTGCCTTGCCTTATTTCAATTTTAGACCATATGCTCATTTGAATGGAGAAATTTAGAAAATTATGATTTATAACAAGAACATTTGTTGACAAATAGATGTAAACAAGCCTTCAAGTTATATCTAGAGCATTCAAAATGATGTGATGTTAACTGAAGCAAAAGGGGCTATTTATCCCACCTTTTCCTAAAAATGGGGGGGAATTGTCTTTCAATCCCTGAAATAAGACGTGTGAAAAACTCCCTACACTTCAAAACCATGTGAGTCAATCCCTTTGACCAAGTTTTTAAGTGAAAAAGCCATTGTCCCCACCAAAAAGTCCCATATTGCCCTTGATTAGAAGCCATGTCTGGGTTGATTTGAGCGGCCCGCGTGAAATGCTTATCACACGCTAGTCACGTGAGCCAGTTTGGAGGCTTTTCTTGTCCAATCTTTTGTAATTTCTATCCACCTCAAAGTGGATAACTTTTTTTTACAATGATAAATTTTTTTGCAGGGATAATTCTTTCCATATATGCTATATTTCTGTCAACCTCAAGCTAGAAAGTTGAAAAAAAAAATTATAAAATTAGATATAAATTGACGAAGGTAGAAAAAAAAATGACAGTTGGACAAAAATATAAAAAGTAGAAAGAAATTGACAAAAGAGAACCAAAATGATGAAGTTGGACAAAAACATAAAAATAGACAGAAATTGATGAAGGTGGACAAAAAAGACAAAAGTTGGATAGAAATATAAAAAAGTAGACAGAAATTGACAAAGGTGCACAAAAGAACAAAAGTTGAACAGAAATATAAAAAGTAGACAAAGTTGTCATTCTTTTGTAATTTATGTCCACCTCAAGGTAGATATTTTTTTTTCAGAGATAATTTTTTTGCATATATGCTATATTTCTGTCCACCTCAAACTAGAAAGCTAGGAAGAAATTTATAAAATTAGACATAAGTTGACGAAGGTGGACAAAAAAACAAAAATTGCACAGGAAAATAAAGTAAACAGAAGTTGATGAAGATGGACAAAAAAAACGAAAATTGGATAGAAATATAAAAAAGTAGATAGAAATTGACGAAGGTAGACAAAAAAGACGAAAGTTGGACATAAATATAAAAAATAGACAGAAATTGACAAAGGTGGACAAAAAAACTTAAGTTGGATAGAAATATAAAAATAGACAGAAGTTGAGTAAGGTAGACAAAAAATAGAACATTGGGTGCGATCTCCATGTTTTATATTTAATTTTAATTTTCTATTTTATAATAATCTCCCCCATTTTATTTTTATCTCCCTGGAGCCTCTAAATCTCTCCAAACATATTCTTGTTTGCCGTTTATTTGGTCAAGTGAGGTAAATCATGACAAAATTGGACAAAAATTTATAAAAAAAAGACGAAAAGTTGACAAAAGATAAATAGAAATAAAGAAAGTTTAACAGAAATTTATAAAAGCAAACATAAATTAGTGAAGAAAGAAGACAATATTAAAAAAGCGAACATAATTTTGGAAAAAGTGGACAAAATATATAAAAAAGGTAGACAAAAGTTTGGAGAACGTAGACAAAATATTAGAGGTGTATAAAATTTATAAGCTAAAAAATTCTCTGCAAAAAAATTTATCCACCTTGAGGTGGACATAATTTAGAAAAAAGTGGAGAAAAAAACCTCCAAACCTGTCCACGGAACTAGCGTGTGACAAGTATTAAACACCTGTCACGCGGGCTGCTCAAATCAACTCAGATAAGGCATCTAATCAAGGGAAATATGGGCAATATGAGATTTTTTTTTTTTTTTTGGTGGGGACAAGGTCTTTTTTACTTAAAAACTTAGTCAAGAGACTTGACCACATGGTTTCAAACTGTAGAGAGTTTTTCACAGGACATTCTTATCCCAAGGACTGAAAGACAATTTTTCCTAAAAAAGGTTGCCTTTACAATGTACTTGGAACTATTACGTCATTTTATATGTTTCAATATTCAATTGCATTAGAATCAAGTCCAAAGCACAAAACAGATGCTACTGATATATATAAAAATCGAACCTTTCTTGCATCAAATGATTTCCGAACAACAGTAAAAGCTTCCTTGGGTAGCATTGCAGCAACCTACAAGAGAAAAAACGTCAGTGGCATCAACCCCAAACCGCCCCCGCCCCCCCCCCCCCCCCAACCCCACACACCCACACACCACACCACACACACACACACACACACACACACACACACAAAAGATAATTGATTCGCAAGTAAACACTTACAGGGAATTCAATAACTTTGGCGATGGCCTCGAGGAGAGGGAGGGAGACATCGAACGAGTCCTTGCCGAGGTCCTTGTGGACGGGGACGCCGAGCTTCGAAAGCCTCCAGAACCCTTCCTCCCTGTTCTTGATGTCGGTCTGGATTAGGGTTTCGTTCAGCTTCTGCAGCTTCTTCTTCTCCGACGGGTATCGCCGCTTGCCGGTCCTCTTGCCGCACCAGACCTCCAGGGTTCTGAACAGAGGGAGCGAGGGGTTTCGGGCGAGGAAATTTCTAGGGTTAGGTTTATGGTTTGAGAGAGACGGGCAGCAGAGTGAAAAGGGCGGGAATATGGCCGTCAGTGCCATCGCTCAGAGAAAGAAGGAGATAAGCCTTGTTGTTCTTCGGTCGGGAGTTTTGCACCGGGGCGCTTTGGTTGCGGTCACGTGCGGGAGGATAAGCTAACTGGGCCGGCGGGAGAAAATATATTTTATGGACAATTAATTTATGTTCATCCTATTTGATGAGGAATAAAAGAATAAAGAAAGAGGAAAATAATTTCAAGTGTTTTGGAGAAAGAAAAGAAAGGATTCATATTTGTAAAAATTATAATTTATTTGAAATTTTTTTAATACGTTGGCATCAAATATTGACTTTTTTCTATCATCATCCATGTATAAAACTTTGTGTTTCATTAAGAATTCTGAACTTTTCAATCTAACTACAGCAATGAACCATATATGACTAACAAGCGGCCATGCTTCCACTGCTGGTCTGCATCAACTTCTTCGGGCTTCTCTTGACTGAGTTTGTAACCAAATAATGTGAAGCCTGTCACCGCTGAGAATGTTTTTGTAAAAATTTGTGTTACTTAGACAAAAATAAATGCGACAGAGCTGCCTTATAGAGCGTCCTTATACATCACAACTTTTTGAACAGTGGTGGTAAAGAAAGAAAAAATAGAAAATAATTACGTCTTCGTAAACTCTGCTGCCATCCACCAATCTCACCTCGCCGCGATGATGAGTTAGCAACAGAGTCACAGTATCATCCTCTAAGTACCAAATTAACATCAAGGAGCACACCAGTATCACTGTCGTATGAATAAATGACACGCATAAAAAGAAACTTTGAAACTCAACCAAAAAAAGTGGTAGACAGAAAAAAGGACGTACATTAGTCCCTGTAATTCACCTTCAAAAAACACTCAGGAATCTTCGAGTTCGCCTCAGATAACCTCGATGATGAGATGATATACATCAACACAGAGGAGATGAAATCTCATATTGAGACAGGAGACTGTCACCAGAGCAATCACTAGCGAAAAACAACAGTTTGTGAAATGCTGAGAGCAAAAGTAGAACCTGTTTGTTTTGAGAGCACATCATCATAGCCATAAGTAACCCAAACTTCATTTGCATGTATCATGCCTAAAAGCCAACATAAACGAGTAGACTATCAAGCAAAGAAAAAGCAGCATTCCTGATAGACCTTTTGCAGCAGCATCTTTAACTTTGTCGCGATGGATCATCATAATGCACATAATATATAGGCGAAGTTAGAATTATACGGTTCTAGGATGGATCATCATAATGCACATAATATATCGGCGAGGTTAGAATACAACATTAGATGAATACATTTCCCACACTTGATACATCATCTTCATATAAGCTGCCCACAAGCAAATGAGAGTAACAATACTCTGCTTCTCATGGGAATGGCGTGTAGTCTTCTAACCGAGCAATGTGCACATCCTCAAACTCATTGTCATCTGAGAAATAAATGGGATAAGTTAGGCCATCTGAGAAATGAAACGGACCACACTAGAGAAGATGCAACAAGAAAGCTCTCTCTCTCTCTCTCTCTCTCTCTCTGTGTGTGTGTGTGTGTGTGTGTGTGTGTGTGTGTGTGTGTGTGTTACCTGTGTTACAAATCAGGTAACAGAAACACAATGAGAAAATTGCACTTGTATCACCGCATAGTATTGTCTTAATCTTCCCAAGTTTAAAGTTCTTGAGTGAGAACCCATTTGTCCTTGACTAAGGAAGGAAAATCCAACTAAAGAAAATTCATCTACTTCAGTATGAAATCGGGAAACTTGGATAAACAGTTAAACACATTGACCTGGCATTCATCTATGACAAGAACTCAAACAAATAATGGTATTCCATTTCCACTAATAGCTATATGGGATAAACATCCAAAGGAGGAAGGGCAGCCAGGAGTGGAGCTACCGCAATAGTGTTTTGTTCTTGAAACGTTAATGAAATTTTGTAACTTCAGATGACAATTCACAGTGAATTCTAAACTTACTGGAATATTACTCTGCCACTAAACTCCAAGGCCCCATTTGGCAGGGATTAAGGGGAAAAGGATTGAGATGAAGGCATACATAGTTGCCCACCTTGGCGGGTTTAAGTTAATCATATCGTGTTTGGATTAAAAAAAAAATTTAAGGGAAGGATTAACTTATTTTATGTTTGGCAATGAAAGAAGGATTAAGTGGGTTGTTTTTGGAAAACCTTAGCACCTTACTATAAAATGTTTAACCTCCCACTTGTAGGTTAAGATTTAATCCACCACAAGAGGCAGATCTATTGAACCCATCTTTATCACAGGTTAACTCGAGTTAGTTGTTTGGCATGAGGCGGGTTAACCCTCCTCTCTTATCCCACTGCCAAACAGTGCCTAAAGAATATATTTACAAGATCTTCCATAGTAGAACATATCACAAACAAGTTATCACCAATTATTATTCCAAAGAAAGCATTTTGGGAGAAATAGCTAGCTATCGCAACCCATAATATGCCCTCTATAAAACCTTTTGTCCCTTGAACATGGTTAATCAAAACCTGAGAGGAAGAGACATATGATTAAATAATGTTCTTACAATAATACCATGAAAAGATTAATATTGACCTTCTTAAAGCAATCAAAGAAACAAACCTGATATGTCATATAATTCATTGCATGGACCAAACCTTGACATGCTCCAATAAGAGATATATGTAAGCATAATTTTTTCTTTTAATGTATTCTTCTACGTCCCATTTACAACCTCAATGTTCCGTGAGGTAGCTTCCTGTGACCAAAGAAAGGTCTGCCAAGGAAATATTCCATCCAAAACTCTCCCAAAATCCAAATTCATTCTTTTCAAACTTATTTCTTGCATATTTATTAAGAAGTGAACAATATACGAGAAACAATAATAACCACTGTGATTAGAGGGGCAAAAGAAAAGGTAAACAGGAAGGGTACTACTTCCAATGTAGTTTTACCAGCCTATTCAACAAAATAAGTGAATCTACAATGCAGAAAAAGATAGGAACAAGGACACCTTAAACCAAAGCCATGAAGAATGAACCAGCCAGGAGACTATCTGATGAAAAACTTGGATCGCAATCACCTCCAAACAAGGAAACTAGGGTTTAAAATTTGAGATTTAAGAAAACTAGATAGAATTTTGGGTTCCCACCCCTTTCACGGGCTTCACACCTAAAACTCAACAGTAAAGACAACACAAGAATTTAACTGGAATATTTGAGGAAGTTTTAATCATTCAATAATCATCCAAAAGAGAAGTCTATGGGCATTTTATAGGCTTTACAAAAAAAGTGCTTCTAGAAAATAACCGATGTGGTTCTAAATGCCCACATAAGAGAAATACTTACTAAAGCAACTATCTAAAATAAAACAAATCTAAAATAAAATAAGACTAAAACCAAAGGATTGCAGTACGCCGCTTTCTGGATTTGGAATAGACTCGATCGAATCATCCTTTAAGCGATGTGATGTCCTCATCAATTCCCCTGGGGTGGAAAGAACTCGACCTTGTCGAGTGTGGGGGAAAGTTGTTGTTGGCTGTGATACTAATGCTCCAGTAAGTCGGGATCAAGCTGTCAAAAATCCTCAGTAATCAAGAATATTCTGAATCAGGTCTTCCTTTTCACTTAACGAGATAACGTTATGTACCTCCATCTCTAATAGAGACAATCTGATCATCCAAGCTAGAAATTATATTTTCTGCTGCATAGGATAATTTTGAAGGAAGTAGAGGTAATGAGGGTCTCAGAAAGATCCTGGGTAGGCTTATCCATGAATGGATCAGAAGGGGTATCAAAAGTACCACTATATGAAACCAAGTACTCAACATTAAAAGTGCAACTGATGTCAAAGTTTGGTGGAAAATCCACCACATAAGCATTTGAATTGATCTTCTTGAGAATTCGGAATGGTCATGCGCTTCATGCGTGTAATTTCACGATTCCCGGAGGAAACTGCTCAGGTCTGGTCTCATGCGGACCATTACATAATCACCGATATTAAATGTCTTTAATTTACGATGTAAAACAGCAGAAGCTTTATAATCAGTATTATTTTTCATTATCTTCTGCATGATCTCCCCATGTAGTGCACGTATATGAGGTGCAAATATCGATGCAGAGTCTGATACCCTAGAATGATGATGAGCCATGGGAACTAAATCAATTGGTTGCCTAGATTTAAAGCCAATTACTACCTCAAATGGGCTAACACTTGTAGTCCTATTAACAGAACCATTGTATGCAAATTTGGCCATAGGCAAAATTGGATCCCAATTTTTCAAATTTTTTCCAACAAGACACCTAAGGAGATTTCCTAAGATTCTATTGACTACCTTGGTTTGCCCATTAATTTGTAGATGAAAGATTGTTGAAAATTTCAGTTTGGTTCACATCTTGCGCCGTAGTGTTTGCCAAAAATATCTAACAAACTTAATGTCCCTATCAGACACCATGTTTTGGGCAAGCCGTGCAATTTGATGACATGATCAAAGAAAATAACATCTCTACCCGGGATGCATCTGAAGTTTTAAAATACGAAATGAAGTGAGCCATTTTGGAGAATTTGTCAATCACTACTAGAATAGAGTCATGCTTTTTCAGCGTTTTTGGCAATCCTAGTATGAAATCTAAGCTCACGTCTTGTCAGGGGCAACTGGGCACAAGGAGAGGAGTGTTAGACTTGACAATCTTTTTTTTTTGCTTGGCTAGTTGATGCGAACAACACTGGCCAACGATCTTAGCGACATCACTCTTCAAGCTCGGCCAATAGAATTTGTGCTCAACAGTCTCAATTGTTTTGTTTTGGCCGAAGTGTCCAGCTAGACCTCTAACATGCATTTTCCAAGAGAGAATCCCTGAAAGACGTACGGGGAATACATAACTTACAAATCTGAATAGATATTCGTCTTGTAACAAAAAGCCGTCTATTTCTCGAATAGAACCATCCCGTAACGTACATATATTTCCCCAGAGTCGGGGCATGATTCATACTCCTCTTTCAACCTCTCAAACCCAGTTACTTCTGCACTCATACCTACCAAAATCATTACATGTCGATTGAGCGCATCAGCGGCCTTGTTCTCAACTCCCACCTTGTGTTTGTGGATAAATGTGTAATCTTGGAGGAATTCCACCCACTTACTATGTCTCGCATTTAGCCTCTTCTGGGAGCCGAGGTGCTTCAAGCTTCATGATCCGAATAAAGCACAAACTCCTGCGATAACAGATAATGTCTTCAGTAGTAAAAATCTGCACAACCGCATAAAATGTCTTGTCATACGTGGAGTATCGTTGTCAGGCGTCATTTAATTTCTCGCTGAAATAAGCAACAGGATGGTTCTCCTGACTCAACACACCACTTATCGCTAGCCCTGATGCGTCACACGTTACTTCAAATGCCTTCAAAAAAACAGGGAAACGCATGGCATGTGCTTCAGTCATTATCCTCTTAATTTTCATAAAAGCCTTGATTGTGGCCACTCCTTTCACCTTCTCAGGGTCCGCAGAAACTCCCTCATATGAAGCCACAAATCCTAGAAAGATAACCATGTCTGTACAGAAAGCACACTTCTTTGGATTTGCATAGAACTTCTCAACCTGGAGTGTGCGAAGGACTTGCTTCAGATGGTCCATGTGCTGCTCTTGAGTTCGGCTGTAAATCAGTATGTCATCAAACAACAGCACTACGAGTTTACAGATAAATGGCCGAAAAAATTGAGTCATCACTCGCATGAAGGTGCTAGCCTGCTAGGAGCATAACCAACCATTCATAAAGCGCATCTTTGGTCATAAAGATAGTTTTTCACTCATCCCCTAGCCGAATTCCAATTTGGTTGTACCCATTCTTAAGATCAATTTTGAAGAAAATTGTGGCACCTGACATCAAATCCAGCATATCATCAAGACGAGAAATGGAGAAATGATACTTGACAGTGATCTTATTGATTGCGCGGCTATCATACATATACGCCAAGTGATATCCTTCTTTGGCGCCAAAAGTGCAGGAACTACACATGGGCTCAAACTTTCTTTGTGTCAAGTAATTCTTCTACCTGCCGTTGTAAGTATGCGTGCTCAGCAGGGTTCATCTTGTAATGGGGCAAGTTTGACAAAGTTGCTCCTGGGACTAAGTCAATGGCATGTTGAATGTCTCGCTTGGGGCAACTCGCCTAGCAGATCTTTTGGGAGGACTTCAGAATATTCTTTCATTATAGGTTTAATGTGTCCTGGGATCTTCTTGAGCCACAAGTGCATAGCAAGTCGAACCTTGATTCAAACTCTTTTCAATTTGATCGTGACTAATCAAGTTCATTACCATCTTAGTTTTGCTATTATCACTCTTTTTCAAGAGCTAGTGCATCTACTTTTTCTTTGCCTTTATCAACCTTCTTTTCTGGGGTTGGTGGTTTAGGTTGTTTCAGTATTAGCTTCGCCTTCTTGCTGTAATAGATGAACGAGCATTGGTTGGTGCGTCCATATATATCACATCTAAGTCGAACAACCATGATCGTCCTAAAATGATATGACCAACATCCAAGGGAATACGTCACACCACACGTTATCTGTGTAGGTAGCAAACTGGATGGAAATTCGACATCTGTTTTGGACATTTATGGATGTAGCGTCGATCCATGTAACCTTGTAGGGATTTGAAAGCTTCACCGGTTTCATTCCTAAGGTGGTGATTAATTTCGACGCAACGGTGTATCCACATTATCACTTTGCAGCTCTTGTTCTCAATTTTTGTGCAGATTTGAAATATGACAATTCTTCTCCAGATGTTGATTTGCCCAGGTTGTGCTAAGGTGCATCTGATTACTCTTAATTGGCTCTGTCTATACTCGGAGTTACGTTCGTCACTCCCACAGTTCTAATGCAGCTATTGAATTCACACTCTCGGGCAGAGGCATCCGAGTCATCATCTTGTTGGTACACGGCCACTGTCACATCATCCTCTTCTTCTACATCTTCAATGAGAACTTTCACTAAGAGGGTCTTAGTTTGACTCGGACACTGGTTGTCAAGGTATCCATACCATTGGCATGTACAGCATTGGGTTTGTGGGTTGACCTTTGTTGGTTCACTAGTTACTCTTCTAACGGAGGTGATCGGTTTTGTATTAGAACCTGCTAGTTTGACCCTAGAAGAACTGGAGGCATATTTGCTCAGGATGGGAAAGGGTCGGCTAAAACTAGGCTTGCTAGTAGTTTGTTGGCCTAAAGACCTATCATTCTAGTATTGATGATGATTAACTCATACAGTTATAGCACTAATAATCTTGTGTTATTTAAGTTTCAGATATTCAGTCAAGATCTTAGTTGGTGTTTAACTTCAACGAAAGATTCAAAGTCAAGTTTGGAAGCTAGCGCATATTGATTCATGAGCTCAAACATAAAGATCATATCAAGAACTCAAGGAGTTCCGCTCGAAGGAATCAAGTTTGGATCAAGTCTACTTGGAGAGGATCTACGAGAAGACTTGTGTCTAGAGTTCGTAAGTTTAGAATATTTGTAAAGTATAGATTAGTTTTGATTGCTCAAGTTTATACACACACACACAAAAGTTTAGTTTTCAGTTTAACCAAATTTGATTTTAATTTCATGAATAGATTTCATCAAAAACAAGTTTACATTGGATTATATGTGTATTGATTTCATCCATACACATTGGTACTTCAATTGTGTTTAAGAAACTTATTTTGATGAGTTGGTTTCATGAGTAAAGTTTTATTTTTACCAAAAGTTGTTTTCAAGAAATAAATTGTCAAAAACAAGTTTATATCATATATGTATTAGATTCTATCCATATATATATTGGACTTCAATTGAGTTTCAATAGCTTATTTTTGTATTTATAAAGTTTTTGAAAAAACTAAATTTCCATTTTAAAGTTTAGTTTTTAAAAAAAATACAATTTTGTTTTTAAGATTAAATTTTTTCCTCAAAAATAAGTTCACATGTTTATAATATGTGTTGATTTTTTATCACACATATTTGTACTTTAATGTATTTACATGAACTTATTTTTATAGAATTTATTGAAAATAATTGGGATTTAATTGGATTTAAAAAAGAATATTTAAAAATACTAAAAATATAGTATTGGGGCTTAGCCCAGTCGACGGCCCGGTTGACCAGATATGCACATGCCTAAGAGTTGTGCATGTCGTTCGACCGACAACCGTTAGAGACTCGTGCTCTCTGTTTGTTCTGATCGACCGCCAGAAAGCTCTGGATATTGGGAACGGTCGACCAGCAACCCCAACGGTCATATTTTTGACCGTTGGCGGTCGACCGTCCGGTCGACCGACAGGCTGGTTTGGCCTGTCATTGGACCCAATGGCTAGTTTGCTCTTTGGGCTATATAAAAGGGTTTTGGCTTGGGTTTTCACCAAGATTTTTAAAGAGGTTTTCAACCAATTTTCAAGTGCCTATTTTCTCATCTTTAAGAGAAGTTTTTCAACTATTTCAAAGTTTTGAAAATTAAAAAAACAAGTTTTGAAAAACACAAGTTTTGTTCTTCAAGTTTCTATATCCTCATAGACGTTTTCCCAATTGTTTTCTATGTAGCTTCATTTCCAAAATCTGTGTTTTCTCATAAGCGAGCTATCATTGTAAAATTTATCCTTATAGGATTCTAAGTTGTGTGAGATTTTGGTTTGTGATCTTTGTGATCACTAAGTGTTGTAAACTATTTTCTTTGCTTTGTGCTTTGGCTTTGTGCCCTCCCTCTTGTGTAGAGGTGATTTGCTTTGTGCCTCCTCTTGTGTAGAGGATCGAATTTTGTATCCTCCGTGGAGTTTCTTTATGGAAATAGTGAAATCCTTCACGCGGTGAAGGCGGGAACATAGAGCAAGTGGCTCAAACCTCGAAACATATCCTCGTATTTGGATTTGGCTCTCTCTCAACTTTACTCATATTTATATCTTTTATTGCTCTTATTGCTTATCCATATATGCTTGCTATTGTTTATGTGCTCATATATGCTTGCTATTGTGATTACACTTGTATGATCCAAGAGAGCTATTAAAGCACCTCGACTCTTATAAAAGAGAAATCTTAAGAAGTTCTAGAACCCTTTACCGAAAATTTGGCTTCACTTTTCGAAATTAATTTGTGTGTTAGTTTTATTAGCCATAGTTTTTTTTATAATTCCGTGTTAGATTAGCACTTCGCCTATTCACCCTCTCTAGGTGAACTTTCGATTAGTATCAGAGTTAGCGCTCACGATATTCAGTTTAACCCACGAGGAATGATCTTTATCTGCTAATCATTATATTTGTTTTACACACACTGATGGATTACACACACTCATGAATTATCTTGCTCCACCTATGTTTGATATTTCTAACATCGACATTTGGATAATCAAAATGAGTTCATATCTTAAAGCTCTAAGATTACGTGTCTATCTTGCCACAACAAAAATCTTATATTGATAATGGTAAATATTTTGAGGCGGATGCACAAGTAACGATTACACTTAAGAAAACCCTTAACAATGATTATATCTCTAGGATTGGTAATAGTGATTCCGCTTTTGCAATGTAGAACAGATTGATCTCTCTTGAAGAACAATGTCCAAATGATAATGAGAGAATCAAGTGAAGATGATTCCAACCGAATGCTTCATGGTCCAAGGGAATGACTCTCTTGAGGTAAACTTAGAATTTGATCTTGATAATTGTGCAAGTGTGTCAAATAATGATGCTAACATGTTGACCAATGAGCTTGTCATGTTTTGTGAGGATTTGCTTGAAAAATATAAATTGTTGAAAATAAGAGTTTGAGATTGAAGAAAGAAAATAAGTTTTTATCTTCAAAGCTTGGTTGTGTTTTAAAAGAGGAGATTTCAAAGAAAAATGATTTTTTGTCTTCAAAACTATATTTTGTTTTAGAAGAGAAAGATATGATTTTAAAAGAAAAGAATTCTTTGAAAATCCAACTCGACTTGTTTCAAAAGAAAATGAGATTTCAAAAAATAAAATTGTTTTAATTTAAAAAAAAAAGTATCTTTGAAAAATTCTTTGGTTGAAAAAAAATATATATTTTATCAAAGTGAAAAAGAATTTTGTTTCTCATGCAAATGTAGTTTCCTCTTCTATTGAGAAAAATGAAATTTGTGTTTTGAAAGATAAAATTGATTGTTTAAGCTCATCTTTGAGCAAATGTGCTTTTAATCATAGTAGATTGGAATCCATGTTTCGCAAGAAACATGTTCCACATATACATACACACCCTCCACAGTATACACCACATGCACAACATGCTTACACCCCTACGTATACTAGAGGCACATTGTGATCGCAAAGGCCATCTTGTAAAATTTTCTTATGCTAGATTAAATTTTACAATTTTGCAAATAAGAATATTTGGTTTAAGAATGATACTAACCCTCAAGGACCCAAAAAGATTTAGGCACCAAAATTCACACTAATTATTTTTTTATGTAGGTGTGGGCTCTCATAAAATGTGAGAGGATTGGTGCCTTGATGGTGAATACAATCAGAGCTTGATGGACAAATAAATGGATGCATCACTATCAAGGAGTTTAGTAGGAGAACCGCCTTGGTTTGGAGAAATGAAGTTGGCTACATCGGATTGGTAACATTTCATCCTCCATTTTAAAAATATTTTATTTGCTTAATAGCTCATATGCTAGTGTAATAACCTAGACTCTAGCATATCTTACTTTGTACTTAAAAATGAGTTGATTGGTTGTTGGTTATGCATGTGTTTTTGAAAATTGTCTTTATGTTTTCAATTGGATTTACATCATAACATGCCTATCTTATTTGTTAATATATATTTGTATATGATTTATTTGAAAGCATATCATGATTTATATGTTTAGATTATATGTTTAAATGCAAATTTTGTTAAAACTTGTGATATACTTGTATAGCTTTTGAGATTCACTTTAGATTTTGTGACAATCTATTCATCTATTTTATGTACTCAACTATTGTTTAGTTATATGCGTATATCCTATCTTTGATGACTCTTGAATTTATACATACGGTTAAATTTGTTTTCTCAAGCATGTTTTGATATTTATACGCAAAACTTGTTTTGTTCATTTTACATGCTAGTTTTGTGAAAACGATGTGATATACATATATAATCCTTGAGATACACTTGATCTTCATGTTATACATGTTCTATTTCATTTGTGTATTCAATCCATGTTTGATTATACCTGTATGTCCTAGTTTTGATGAATACTTAATATATCATGTTTGTGAAAATAGATTTTTCTTTGATTTGTGTTTTCATGTTTTTACATATCATGTTTGTAATGTGACTAAGTTTGAAAAGAAATTCATGAGTTTTGTTTTCATGAATGTGTTATTCACATGACTATTGCTCATTCACCCTTTATTTATGTTTACTCATGATTTTATATTCATGAGCACATGCTTATGCTATATAGATTTTGAGTGACAACAATTCTTGTGTAATTTGCATGTTTCATGAGATATATGATTTGATTTATGTTTGAAGAATTTTAATTCGTTTTCAAACTATTTTTTAATTCTTCACATGGTAATGTTTTCAACGTATACTCAACTATTTTCAAATCATTATTTTTGAAAATATCCACCCTTAGTGGGAGGATGGTTGGGTAATCATGACTTGTATATGTTTAATGACTATTCTTTTAACATGTGCATGTAAGTTGGTGATTTCAATGAGTTATACACATGATTCTCATGATATTGAACTTTTGTATACTCATTCTTATTTACCTATATATGTATGCTCTAAATTGTGAATGATAATTCAATTGATATGCATACATATATATGATTGATTGTGAATATTTAATAATGTTCATACATGTTTTTATAGCACAATTGATTTAATGCTAAGCTTATGTTCATTTCAAATTGATATTATAAATTGGTATTAATTTCAATTGGTATTAATTTTTTAAAAGCTTATGCATTATTTTTGTGGTTGTTTCAAAAAGGAGAAGAAATTCCTTTATTTAAATTTAAATTGGTATCTTATTCTCATCTTTTTTGAAAAAAATATTTCTTTTAGCAAATGTTCATATTTTCAATTGGTGTCAATTATTACAATTGGTATTTATATTTCAAGTTAATTTCCTAATTGATATCCATGTTTATCCATTTGATTTCAATTGATAATTTTTTCGTACCGTGCAAAATTTTCAATTAACATCATATGCATGATTTTCAATTGATTCTCAATGCTATTCGTGTATTCAAAATGATGTATTTATGTTGATTTTCAATTAACATCCTTTGCATTAATTATTTTTCAATTGATGTATTTATGTTTATTTTAAATTGGTTTATCAAAATTTTCAATCGGTTTGCATTGCTTATATGCAAAAGGAGTTAAGTTAACGTCTTCTCTGTATGTAAATTTATGATGTGTGTATTATATAAAAAAAAGCTTGACCTCTCTTCTCTATGTGATGCACGTGTGCAGAGGGCTTAACGTCTCCGTCTATACATTGTATATTATGCTTATGTGGGTTAGGGATTCAGTCATCCCTACTCCATGTAATGCATGTATGCAGGGGGGTTAACTTAACGTCTCTCCTCTTCATAGATTTATATCGCATATACATTTATCATGTTTTCTTTACCCCTTTGTTGATGAATTGACAAAAAAAGAGAAATTTAGAGTTTATATATGCATGTTATGTTTGTGTTTATGCATATATGTTTATGTTTGATGTTTATTTGTGAGCTTACATTGAATATCTATCGTTTATTTGCTATGCTTGAACTAAGGGAAAGCTTTTACAAAGCTTATCTTTAATTCATGCGTATATAACTTCATGAGTTTTGTCATCATCAAAATGGGGGAGATTGTTGGCCTAATGGCCCATCACTCTAGTTTTGATGATTAACTCATGTAATTATAGTACTAATAATCTTATGTTATTTAAGTTTCAAATATTCAATCAAGATCTTAGTTAATGTTTAGCTTCAATGAAAGATTCAAAGTCAAGTTTTGAAGCTAGCACGTATTGATTCTCAGAGCTCAAATATAAAGATTATATCAAGAACTCAATGAGTCTAGCTCGAAGGAATCAAATTACAATCAAGTCTACTTTTAGAACATCTACAAGAAGCTTGTGTCTAGAGTTTGTAAGGAATATTTGTAAAGTATAGATTAGTTTTGATTGCTCAAACTTATACACACACACAAAAGTTTAGTTTCGGTTTCATGAATAGATTTCATCAAAAACAAGTTTACATTGGTTTATATGTGTATTGGATTTCATCCATATACATTGGTGCTTCTATTGTGTTTAAGAAACTTTTTTGATGTGTTGGTTTCATGAGTTTAAAGTTTCGTTTTTACTAAAAGTTTTTATGAAATATATTGTCAAAAACAAGTTTATATAATTTTATATATGTATTAGATTCTATCCGTACACATTGGACTTCAATTAAGTTTCAATAGCTTGTTTTTGTATTTATACAAGTTTGTGGAAAAACTAGATTTCCATTTAAAGTTTAGTTTTTAGAAAAATACGGTTTTGTATTTAAGATTGAAATTCTTTATCTCAAAAACAAGTTCACATGTCTGTAATATGTGTTGATTTTTTATCACACATATTTGTACTTTAATGTATTTACATGAACTTATTTACAAAACAAAAGGCAACTCAAAACCTAGGCCATGAGTATTGTTTATAGCCTAGGTTTTTGAGTTATTTTACAAAGAAGTCCATTTAGTTTACAGGATTTACATAGAGAATAAATATAAATTACAAATTGAAATTCTAGTCAATCTTTTGCCTTTACGCCCCTAGACTTTTGTGGAACTACGTTTTCGCCTTGCTGAAATCCAACTCTTTGGATTTGATATAGATTTCTTTGGATTGTGAACTGCAGGTGCAATGAAGTAGTCTCGGCGACGTCAAGTCTCCATTAAGCTTCCTTTGGCTTGACCACTCTTACAAAATGCGTAATTTCAATCATTTCTCCTTTTAGTAAACATGTACTGCAAAACCATAAAAACACTCGAGTAGCATTATTTGTATGATTTGTTGAGATTTGATTGGATTTAAAAAAATATTTAAAAATACTAAAAATATAGTTTTGAGGCTGAGCCCGGTCGACCAGATGTGCACATGCCTAAGGGTTGTGCATGTCGGTCGACCGACCGGTCGACCATCAGAGACTCAGTGCTCTATGTTTGTTTCCAGACGGTCGACTGTCAGAGAGCTTTGCTCTCTAGATGTTGGGAATGGCGGCAACCCAACAGTCATATTTTTTACCGTTGGAGGTCGACCGCCCGGTCGACCGGCAAGCTGGTTTGGCCTGTGATTTGACCCCAACAGTTAGTTTGCTCTTTGGCCTAAAGGGGTTTTGGCTTGGGTTTTCACCAAGATTTTTCAAGAGGTTTTCAACTAGTTTTCAATTGCCTATTTTCTCATCTTTAAGAGAAGTTTTTCAAGTGTTTCAAAGTTTTGAAAAATCAAAGGAAAATTTTTGGGAAATACAAGTTTTGTTCTTCAAGTTTCTATATCTTTATAGAAGTTTTCCCAGTTATTTTCTATAGAGCTTCATTTTCAAAATCTATGTTTTCTCACAAGCTTGAGCTATTATTGCAAAATTTACCTTATAAGATTCTAAGTTGTGTGAGATTTTGGTTTGTGATCTTTGTGATCACTAAGTGTTGTAAACTATTTTCTTTGCTTTGTGCTTTGTCTTTGTGTCCTCCCCTCTTGTGTAGAGGTGATTTTCTTTGTGCATTGGCGTTATGCCTTCTCTTGTGTAGAGGTGATTTGCTTTGTGTATTGGCTTTAGGCCTCCTCTTGTGTAGAGGATTGGAATTTATATCCTTTATGGAGTTTCTTTGTGGAGATAGTGGAAATCCTTCACACGGTGAAGGCAGGGACATAGAGTAGGATTTTTGCTTCTGTATAGTTTTGTCTGGGTCGCTAATTTCACTTCTTCTGTCTCTATTCTAGTTTCCATTGTTGTTATTCTTTCCCTTCTCTTAAACGGTCGACTCTCCTCCTGTTGCTTTTTCCTTCTTTGTCGTCTTCTTCCCAGTCCTCCCGCTTCCTTTTTCTTAGCGGGATTGTGGCCCAGTCAATTAGGGATATGAGGGGTCTCTCCTCTCTTGTGAAGCTAACACTTTTTTCTTTTTCCTTGATCAATAGAATTTCTTAATACAGCTAAGATCACTTCAAATTTCCTACTGCCTTTTATTTTATTCTTCCGGCCCCTGATTGACCGCCTTTCAATCCTGTGTTCTTTTTTCCGCCCGCAATTGCGGCATCAATAGCTCTTTGCGAGCCTTCTGGTGACATAAATGGTCCTCCTTGTGATAGGCCAGCTGCTGAAGCTCCTCATTCTTGTCGCTCAGCAGCTCAGGTATAGCCATAGACGAAGATGCTCTATTGGGGTCAGACTGTAGTGTGACAGGAGGGGTTCGGACTGTAGTATTGGACTGTGCTTGTCTAAAGACGCTCTGAAGTTGTAAAGAAAGTTCCTCAATTTAATGACGGTCCTTCTCTATCATTTGTTCTATCAACTGGGCGACGTTCCCCCGCTTGGTCAGCGTCTGCCATCATTACTACTTCGGCAAGATATTGTCGGGCTGGTTAACCACGCGAGCGTTAGGAAAGAAGTGGAATGGTACTCTGAGAATAGAGAACGAGTCTCGTCCCCTGAGACAGCAGATTCTTCTGCGTCATGGAGCGCCTGGCTGGCTTTAGTAAGCAGCCGGGTGCGTGCACCTGGACGGGTGGTGATACTTCTCAGCTCCTCTTCCTCCGTAGGTAGTTGCTTGAAACCGGGAGAACCTCGTGGTATAGGTTGTAAGCCGAACGAGAGAGCTATTAAGCTTTAAGGTCAGAAGTCAGGAAGTAAACAGCACAGACAAGAATCCCGATCTTAAGTGGTCTGATAGCCAAGACCACTTCGTAAGGGGTTCGGCGGTCTTTTATCTCGCGACCGGTGAAAGTTGGTTGAATAATTCGATGAAAGAAACACATTCACCAGCCTTTATACTAACCCTTGGGCTAAGAGGTTACCCTTTTGATTCAGCCTTATCATAAAGAACTGAGACATCTGTTGAGTGAGTCCTCTCTCACTACCTCGCGGTATAGTTACAGTCCAAACCAGAGGGATGCCACCCTCTTACGGCATTTCCCTGCCGAATCTCAGTTGGGTATAGAGATAGTGAGAGGATTCAAGGGCTTGACTTTAGGAGAGGATCAAAAACCCCTTCGCTAATGGGCAAAGTTGTTGCTAAGGCTCATCAATCCCCTTATCCATTGATAAAGCCAGTTTCTTCTTCTCTCTCTGGACGGAACACATTTGAAAAGGTGCTATCCAAGCGCCTCTTTTCATCTTCCCTTCGAGCAAGATCATTTGCAAGCATCACTCTCACCCCGGACTTGGTGCGGAGCCCCTTTCACCATGAGCTTTGACACATCCCTTTCAGAATGTCCTAACATCAACATCTGGGACTCTCTCAATCGATGATGGGGTCAGAAGGAAAAAGAAAGAATCAAGTGGGAGAAAATAGGGGACATATTAAAACAAATAGAGGAGAAACTGGAAAGCCAGCAAATCAACATGTACCGGATAGAAATAGCCTTATGTGGAAAGAGTGCCGAATGGAAAAAAATCGATTAAAAAAAAGAAGCAGCTGATATTGCGACTGAAATTGCGTAAATAATCGGAACATCAGCTGAAACAGCGGATCCTCCAATGCAAGATCAGCCATTTTAAGGGGTGTTTCACGAGTGAAAAGAGGAAAAACAGCGGATGTTCCGACACCGCCTATTACTAGAGCTATAGGCAATGTCATAAAAAAGAGGATCAAAAGGGGAGCAAGCAACTTGGCAGCAGAAGAATATTATCGCGAAGGGGACCCTAACCCTTCGCTCGCCATGCAAGACTCAAGGAGACACGTTCCCGAGCAGACCCTCTGCTCTCGACTGACGGGGGAACACCAAAGGAAGAGGGCCAATCAAACCACAAGCCAAGCAAAGTGACAAGAGCTCAGTTACCGAGGGAGGCCCGACACCTCGCCCTCCCAGAGCGAAGGAGAAATTATTCATAATAGAAAGAGAAGGTGGAATAGAATGGAAAGCTAGATCTCTAAACAAGGTTCAAAGAAAGGGAAAACAAACAGATAAAAACAAAAACAATGAAAAATAAAAACACAGCAAGAAGGTATCTTTTAATCACTCTATGCCATGCAGACAGAAGGGAAAATGTAACTAGTGAAATGATATTGAAAAGAATTAGAGCGATCTTTGAGTGTGGAGCCATAGTGTTTGCGTTTAGCTCTCTTAACACTACTCTCATTTATATCTTGCATTGCTCTTATAGCTTATCTGTATATGCTTGATATTGTTTATGTGCTCATATGTGCTTGCTATTGTGCTTACACTTGTATGATCCAAGAGAGCTATTGAAGCAAATCAACTCCATTAAAGAGAAAGTTTGAGAAAAGTTCTAGAGCTCTTCACCGAAAATTCGGCTTCACTTTTTGGAATTCATTTATATGCTCATGTGTGCTTGCTATTCCTCTATACTCATCTAAATCCGTGACTAGCTAATATGCCTGCTCTAGAGTCGTGATGCCTCGAACGATGAGCTCTCAGAGGTAATCATCTCTAAGACCTTACCTAAACTAGATAGGGTCTGTTCGGAAGACTCAAACTCAATTGCCCCGCACCGATTAAAATATATCAAACTTGGCAATGTAATTGGTGGCTGATTTGTTTCCTTGAGTCAACCATTTCACTTATCCAGTAATTGTTGACTAAAAGACGATGGAACGTCCTTCAACCGAAACTTCTCCTTCATGCCTCCTAAGTCTCCACTGTATCTTCTCTTTTATATCTCATAATCCTCTCAGTTTTCCCAATATTGTCCAACTTGTCCCGTTAGTTTCATCATGACAAATCGAATTTTTTTAGTCTCAGACATGTCGTGCCAACGGAAGTAGCGGTTCAAAGCCAACTACCAGTATATATAACCTTGAGGATCTAAGTTTGTCCGTCAAAGGAAGGAGCATCGACTTTGACGCTTTTGATATATTGGGTATCAGTGTCGGCTATATTGTAGGGTTGAGCTCACTCACGCCTGAGTGACCTACTATCATTTCGAGAATCGTCCTCTTTCGCAGTCCTCCTTCAATTGATTTCTAACCTTTCTAGTCGTGTGGCTAAGTCTCTACAATTAATATCAGCCCGGTCTCTAAACTCTTACAGTTGTTGGTTTCTCCGGTCCATCCTAGCAATGAGTGTTTTAAGTGTATCTTGAAGGCTTGGGTCCATTGGTGCAAACATTTCTCCTACAGAAAAAATCTACCACTTCTAATGGGAATGCAAGTTCCTAACCCTAAATGCAAGTATTCTAAAGTGAGATGTATGTTGTGCAGGAGGAATCAGAGATTAGATCAATGACAATAATACAAACTCTAAGCTATATAGATTAACACGTGATTAAAAAGATATAATGTAGATGCAGTGATAAAATACACGTGCTAACACAATCAATTTCAAATCAGATCAAGTGATCACAAATTCAAATTAATTTAGTTGCAAAATTAATATCAAGTCAGGTTACCACTCAAGGTCAGAAGCACACAATTCACTATTTATGGGCAGCAGTCAATAGGTTCTACCTTGCGACAGATTTAAAGAACTATCTCAATTAAATGAAAGAAATAAATGAACAAGAACCTCAATGATTACCTGGGAGATGACCGAAGCTCAAACATGTATGTGACTGCCGTAAACGCGTAGTACTAATCTGCTATTTCAAAACGGCTCAATTTGAACTTGAAACGAGCTCTGAACGGCCTTCGGAAGCACTGAGCTGCTACTGGACAGAGTCAACTCGCTCGGTGACGTTAGCCGTAGCGCGTCACGGGTTGGGTTGGTGTGTAACGGGTCGGGTTGATTAGATCTGACCCGACCTGAACCAGTTACTTAAACCCCAAACAGGCTTACTCGGTTCGACCCGCTTCAACCACGCCCGATTGCTTCTCTCCCTTCCCCAGTCAAATCCTCTGCGAGGTTTCAGCGACAAGGACGGCAAAGAACAGACAGCAGTGGTGTCCACTTCTAACGATAACCTCATCGACAAGATCTGGAGATCTCCTCGGTGAAGCTTCGGCGACGACGAGGGCGGAAAGAATTCGGCTCTACTACAGCTGTTGAAGGCATTGTGGAGTTGCAAAGGCGCGATGGGCCTGATGATGGCGGTGGATCTGGTGATGGAGAGGGGAGACGACGAGATCTGGGTGGAGATGTGGCGGTGGAGGAAAAGGAGTGGCGGTGATGTCCTTGAAGGAGATGATGGTGAAGTTGATGATGATGGTGAAGGAGAAGAGGGTTTTGATGTTGGAGGGGTGGCGACTGAATTTGGAGACGCAGGCGATGGTGATGGAGATCGGGTCGTCGACGAAGATAAGGTCGATCGGCTTGAGGAGGTGGAGTCCCTTGTCGGCGGTGGTAGGTTGTGGGAAGTGGTGGCGGTGGTTGGGGTGGCGGATGTAGGGTTGATGTGGGGGGGGGGGAGGGGGGAAGAAGATAAAGGAACAATGAGATTTTGGATTTCTTTTGGAATTTTGACCGGATTTCGGTCGAATTTTGCTACAGTGTACTTTTTTGGGGGGGAATAGATCTAGGATTTTGAAGCATGGGCTAGGGTTTGAAGGAGAGAAAAACAAATTTGGAAGAGGATTGAGACCTAAGGTCTGATACCAAATTGATTTAAAACTTGGATCACAATCACCTTTAAACAAGGAAACTAGAATTTAAAATTTGAGATTGAAGAAAACTGAAAATAATTTTGAGTTTCCACCCCTTGCACAGGCTTCACACCCAAAACTCAAAAGTAAAGACAACTCAAGAATTTAATTGGAATATTTGAGAGAGTTTTAATCATTCAATAATCATCCAAAAGAGAAGTTTATGGGCCTTTTTATAGACTTTACAAAAAAAGTACTTCTAGAAAATAACTGATGTGGTAACCCACATAAGAGAAACATGTACTAAAGAAACTATCTAAAATAAAAGAAGTCTAAAATAAAACAAGGCTAAAATCAAAGGACTGTAGTACGCCGCTTTCTAGAGCTGGAATAGACTCGATTGAATCGTCCTTTAAGCGATGTGATGTCCTCATCACTATAAGTATATGTATGGTTATTTAAGGTGGCTACAACAAGACCAGAGTTGCAATCCATAGCATGTTAGCCAATACGAAAGTGGAAAATTCTATGATTCTATAGAGGTGGTGACAATAGCAACTTAGTTATAGAGAACATCTAGATGTCACAATGTAAGAAATAAATGTTTAAAGAGAGGTTCTACCTTATGTGCCAAAAGAAAATTCCTGGAGTGATAGAAGACAAATTCACATGGTTTGGCATGTGTGATCAATGCTCGTTAGGGGAGTAATCCACAAAGTGGCTAACATAGAAGATTGGGGGTACGATTGAGACCTAGCAAAACTTATTAGGAGGTGCTAAGGTGCAAAAAAAAAATTTAGAGATTCTTGCTAAGATCAGGACAAGATAACTGACATAGCATTAACAGAGCACATAATATTGCTACAACGTCACCTCCAATGTAACGAAGCATAAGAATGAGACAGATAAAGTTGTGTATGATTAAGTACAGAAAACTTTTTTTCCCTCTTTAAATAATCCAATATCATGGATATGTATGGGATAAAGATCAAAACATTCGAACAAGTAAAAAGATAAGCAGAAATCAAACCCTTTCTTAAGCACAGTGCCACAATAGCGTCATTTTCAACCTGCGATCAAAAAACATCAAAGACATTTAGCACAAGAATTAACACAACTTAGTCTGCCAACTCTTCATCCACATTGGAACAACAATTATACATTAGAACATTACACAGACAAGAACCATCATTTGGTTTTTCATATTAGTACCTTCTGATCTGCTAATGTCTTAGAATCATCCAAAATCTCGTTAGTTGACACCAAGGTCACCGTTGATTATTGCTTGGCTGATCAATCAATCCTTGCAATTTCTGCTTAATTTCTAAAGTTGTCTCAGTTGGGTCACACTGCACGAAGTAGGTCGTCTTGTCACGCTTTACACGAATATACATAGCCTGCATAGTATTCGAGATAACATTAATATGCGGGATCTGAATGAGAGATATTGCTAAGAAATGAAAAAATGCAACAAGTCCACTATATGCTACATCCTTGTGAAATGACAAAAGGAGTAAAAGTTTGTTAAAAGCTACATGCAGCTGCTCATCTTTATTATAAGAGAAACATATTAATGTAAGGGCAATTAGATACATAGTTCTCTGCTGAGCTTTAACTAATATAAACTACATGATCCATAATAACCAGACTAGATAATTACTCAGTGGGGAAACTAACCATAACATTTGGAACCCTTGTAGAGTACAGTTGCTACGGGCAAGGGTTCCTTCTCCAAAAAAATAATAAGGGCAAAGAATGGGATACGATGAAGGTATAATAGACTTCATTTCACCCGCTCTTTCTACTACAAAAGGTAGTTTACACAATAAAATGATTATAGATCAAAAGCTTCACTCATTTATCGCTACTTATGCTGTTTAAAATAAGCAATTTGCTACCCAAACTGGAAGAGAAAATTTTTTCTCTAGATGGCTAGAGGATACAGCCCAAAACGAAAACAATATTTTTTTTTTCAATAGGTGTAGGTTCAAACAAGGAATGGAACTCACAATATGTAACATCTATATTCTCCAATTTACTAGTTAATCTCCTTTAATATTGCAAAACAAACCAACAAACCTGATATGGCCTGGATAAGCACCCAGATATGTAGTGTATGTGGTCCTAATATGTTCAAAGGTGGTGGTGTCAAATCAATTGCAGTGTGCAGTACTACCAGAACATAGTAATTTGAGCCGTAGATGATGACCTTAGAGGAAGTGTCTATGTCCTTTTGTGGAGCAAAAGCCTCAAAATCTATGGTCAATTATAGGTGACAACAATAGAAAACTTATTGCCAACAAAGAAATTTCACAGTAGCTTAAAATTGTTGCTTCAGGCTTCAGGATGAATATTAAGAATAAAATAGCATGAAGTTGAGGGTTTTCTCAGTGATATGTACCGGGGCAACCAACTACAAATGCAAAATGAATGAAGTCGTTTGTTTGTGGAACCATGTTATTCTTAAATCTTAAAAGAAGAACAAAGCATATACTAACACCTCAAAGACAATCAAGGGAAATCTAGAATTACCATGTGTGTGCGCGCTTTCTATTTTTCTACCAAAACTGTCCAACTTAAAACTAATGAATGTTGGGTCAACTAAACTCAAAAATAATCTTAAATTACCACAAAGTTAACCGGAACTAAGGAAAATGGATTTGACTCTGGTTCTATTTCAATAAGACGTAAATCACTTTTTCGATAGTATCTCATGGGTAGGGGTAGCCAAGAAATTTATGTGTCTTCCGAGAAAGGGGACACTCATGAGACCATGTCTACCAACGCTACATAGATCAATTTGGGGTACATTGCATGGTTCCCTTAGAAACAGGTAACAGAGTTAAATTTGGTAAGTTAGCTTAATTTAACTATACTAGAAAATGGTATCCCCAAAGGAAAGAAGATTGTTTGGTGAAAGGCCAACATCATCTTGCATAACATTTAGCTAAACTCATGAAGGAAATTAGTCAACGTGCCTCAAACTCAATTTGAGGTATGCTTCCTCATCCTCGAAGTTTATCAACACAGGATTTAGTTCCCATTTTAGCAATATCCCCAAAAAATGAAAGAAAATAAAGAGAACAAACAATTTGTAAATACCATTCTGATGAGAAACAAAGCTCCAACTTTGGACACACTCAACCGCCGCCTCAGAAATCCAGAGCTTCAAAAGGCCTGAAAATTTCGTGATCAAAATATAAAATCTTCGGCAAAGATTGGAAATGGGAATGACCCTTAAAATTTAAGGCAAAAAATATAGATGGTATCCATGATTCGTGAGAAAGGGGGAATTTTATTGGTTTGCTTGCATAGATCTAAAAGAATTCTCAACTTTCAACATCACAAGAAATCACCAAAATAAAAATAAAAAATAAGAAACTCACCTTGCAATTTCCTTTGGGGTCAGGCTAGGGTTCGAGAGAGCAAAATAGACTCGATTCTTCTATACGAGAGAAGGAGACTCGAATAGTTTTGTCAATCGGGTCGGAAACGTGTACGTACCCGCCACCCGAAATATCAAGTGTTGGGAACAAAAGAAAATAATAAATAAGTTTTTTGTGAAAAATAATAATGTCCTGTTCTTCTATATTTTATTGAGAGACTCCAAGTTTTTTTGTTACATTTTTTCCACAGTACGTTCACCATTCGCTGGTAAACTTACAGGTAATAGAATGTGCTTTAATATATCCGGTGGCGGTGATAACTGACCGAAGATGAAGGATGGGAGAGGAAGAAGAAGGAAGAGGCTAGGAGGAGGAGGAGGAGGACGAGGGCGGCGACGAGCGGGTGCTTCTCTTGCTCTCGCGCGCGCGCAAATAAAGATGAAGAGACGGACATTTTTTGTAAATAGTCATGAGAGAAACCTCATTTTCGTTCGATTTTGATAAATTATATTCCTGTAAATATTCAATATACAAAAACAGCTTTAAATGGATCAATAAAACTCTGGTCATAACTTGTATGTGCTTAACTCATATCCATCATGTGCATGAGTTAAATTATTATTATTATTATATTTTTTTTTTTGGCTAATCAATGCCCCAAGAGCTATTTATTAGGTCTCTCGTAAACTAGAGCTGATTGCTTAATACAGCATAATTCCAATAGTTCTCAATGGAAAATCGAGAAACATGTCTTACAATTTTTTTTGCTAACAAAGCTTGTCTGAGTAACCAATCCTACCTTGTTTCCTTCCTGTATACAAGAGATGCTTGCCAACTGCTCATGTCTCAACATCTTCTTGCACAAACAGTTAATTTTGTGGTTACGTAAATCTCATTTACACCTCACTTGCAGCACAAACAATTAAATTTGTGGTCATTCAAAGTTGTATTATAGACAGTTAATATTTTAGTTAGATTAATATTTTTAAATTATGAAAAAAAATTAATTATTAAATTAAATATAATTATTGGATTAAAGTACTTATTAATAATTTAATAATTTTTAATATTAGATTAATATAATGCATTCGCTTAATTTTAATTTTCTTACTGCATTTATATATTAGTAATATTTAATGTAAATTTATTAAGTTTTGATTATTAGATTATTTTTTAATTTTTTTAATATTTAATATTTTTTAATTTCTAAATTTTAATATCTAATGTATTATAATTTTAATATTTTTAATATTTTTATTAATTTTAATTTTTAATATTAATATTTTTTTTTTATTTACTATTTTTAGAATTTATTACTATTTTTTAATATTTTATTTAATCAAACAGTTAATTTTGTTGTCAACTTTTCCAGTTACGACTTATATATTATAACAATCAAACACCGTAAAACACAACACACTTTTCTGTTATAATTTTACATAACACCGTAAAAACTTGAGAACCAAACACGCCCATCATGCATTTAAGCTCCTCTGAGGTACCATGGAGACTTGTTCAAAAACCAATTATCAAGAAAATTATGACCTAATTTCAATTTTCAAAACAAGAGAAACACAATCAATGTCCCGAGAAACAATTCCAATCCCCAGGAAATTATGACACTCAAATATTAACACCCAGTGGTTCAATGATTATTAATTATATTAAATTAAATTAAAAGTTAAAAAACTGTTTATTTTATTATTTGGCACTAACGTGTCCGCGATGCATGCAACTGGTTGTGTGCCACGTGGAATGGGTCGATTGGCTGGTTAGTGCACAGCGTGGGCCCGAAACCGTCCGTTACGTTCACGTCCACCGGTGAGTATAAATGTACTCCATTTTATTGTAAATGCACTCTCCATTG